>JAJKFI010018154.1:0-21348 GCA_029204185.1 Lerista edwardsae | reverse complement strand
AGGCTGTATGCATCAAGGACTAAACAAGCTGTTACTTGAGTGGGGGGCACTGCTGCCCAATTACCATTATAGCCAACCCCCTTAGTATTTAAATCTGGCAGCAGCCTCCAGGGTAGTTGTATTCAAACTTTTTAGACCAGGTCCCATTTTTTAGAATGGCACTTGTGTCAGGACCCACCAGAAGTGATGTCATTAACCTGGAAGTGATGTCATGGCAGGAAGTGACATCATTAAGCGTGAAGTGTTGTCATTGTCACATAATCAAATGACGCTCCTGAAATGCAAACGGGCATTCTTGGACTGCAGCAATTGTACAACCATGAAAACATCCCTGACAGAAAGCAAGTTGAGGGCAAAACATGATATGAAAGCACTGAACTAAAAACAATTTAAACAAAACAAAACAAAACAAAACACCTCACTTAACAGTTTGAATTTTCAACACTCACAAAAGGAATATAAGAAGAGTAAGTTTGGAAGTTTCCAAGGTGGCTCCCAGCTTTCCGCGACCCACCTGACATCAGGTAATGACCCACCAAGTGGGTCCCGACCCACAGTTTGAATAACACTGCTCTAGGGCAGCCATTTTCAACCTCTGTGCCGTGGCACAGTGGTATGCCATGAGCACTCCACAGGTGTACTGCGGAACGTGGGCTTAGGCCATTTATTAGTGGGGCTGATGGGGGCGGGACCTTGTCAATAGCCAACCAAGCTAACGGTGTGCCTTGACAATGTTAGTGCCTTGTCAGTGTGCCGTGAGAGGAAAAAGGTTGGAAATCGTTGCTCTAGAGCCTCAGGCAAGTTTGAGAGCCACTGGGATTGAAGTCTGGATGGCTGAACGGGTCAGTGTGCTTCATTCTTTTAGGATAACTCTCCAGCAGTCAGTTATTTCACAGGGAAAAAAAACCTGCCTATCATGACCCATCTGGGCAGTGTTGTAGCTCGGTCATTTTGCACCCAGGGCCCAGGCATTTTTGACACACACACACACACACACACACCGGCAACACACACACCCGGACAAAATTATTTATTTATTTCACATTTATTCCTCCAAGGAGCTCAGGGTGGTGTTCCTGGTGCCTCCGGTCTTTTGTCAACCCTGGATGGGAGGCGAGGATTAGAGATCACACTAGTCAAGACATGAAATAAGTCATGATACTGGCCAGAAAAAAAATGCAGTGCATATTTCCCCACAAGCAGTGGATGAACGTCGGTGCCCTCCCCTGGTCTTGCTCCCCTGCACGTAGTACTCAGTACCATATCGCCCCTGCATGTGGAGATTCAATGCGGCCATCATGGTTAATAACCACTGCTAGATTGTAGTCTGCCAATGAATATTTTGAATCCATTTTAAAAGTCATCTAAGCCAGTGGCCAACACTACCCAAACCGCCCACCCGTGAAGTGGATTTATGTCACTAGTGCTGGCATCACCCGGGGAGGCAACCTATGGTGTCACTCCCATTAACTTTATTCACAGCTCAGTCCTATCCGACCTTCCAGAGCCACTGTAGCCGTGCCAAGGGGGTTTGCACTGTCCAGGAGACCTCCTCGAGGTAAGGAAACATTTGTTCCCTTACCTTGAGGATGCGTTGCGGCTACATCGGTGCTGGAAAGTTGGATAGGGTTAGGCCCTTATTTATTTAACTATTTGAACAGAACAGGTCACCCAGCAAATCAGTAACTAACCAAAAACCAGTGGCCAACACTCACACAACAGGTTCTAGTATGAGCTCCGATACATGGAAAAGGGAGCTGATATAGTAACTCATTAGTTCCATACTGTACCATAACAACTCCTTGTTAGCTCTCAGAACAGTCTCATTGGTCACTTTTGAGTTAAGGAAATACCACTGTTTGGTTTAGGACTAGAAAAGGAGAGATAATGGGAATGAAGATGAGCAAGCTGCGGAGGAGACAAGCAAGCTGCATCTTTCTATGTGGTATTTAGGATGCTCCTGGAAAGGTGCCTGAAATAGCTTGAGGATTCATCTTTGTGTGCTGCTTTTTCTGTTCAATTCTGGGAACTGGCACTGGGTATTCTAGGAATTTCATAAAGCGGTTTACAGACAAAATCAAACAATTAAATGGCTCCCTGTTTTAAAAGGGTTTAAAAAGATGCAGAAGAAACACCAGCAAGCTGCTTCTAGAAAATACACTGGGCATAATCCTAACCAGGAGTTAGGCCAGCACAGTTAGGCCAACAAAGTTTGGCCAGCACAAGGGACACCATAAAGTACATTTGGACCACTCTCAGAGTCAGAGAGGCCAGCACACAGATGTGCACCAGCCTCCCCGACTGCAGGAGTGGTCCAAACGCGCTTTACGGTGGCCCTTGTGCCGGCCAAACTTTGCTGGCCTAACTGAGCCAGCCTAACTCCAGGCTAGGATTGCTCTCTGAGGTAGGGTAGAGGGGCACTCTGCTAAATATAAGAGGAGCACCACTTGGGGAAAAAGTGACTCTTCACCCAGTTGGCCGAGTAGGCTCAGCAGTATAAAGATGACTAGTCTGTTGCTCTTCATTCTTTCAGTAGTTTATGGACCTGTGACAAAGCTGTGGGTTGTTTTGCAAGTCCAGATAAGCTGCTCTTTTTGTTTTGACTCCCCTTCAGTGTCCCTGTGCGTGTTGCAGAAAGCCCCCACCCCACCCCGAAAGTGCCAGCCAAGTTCCAGCCAGCTTGCTAGTCAGAGGCCACCCTGGGAAACAAGCGGCCTTCCCCAATTTGGCAGAAATATTTCATGCACAGCTCGTGGACGAGCACTTCCAAAATGTTTCCCAGTACAACTTTTCCTTTTCTTCAAATGCTTGTAATGCCTCCATTTACAATGTGTTCCGTTGCCAGTTTGTGATCCATGGTGCCCCATACGCAGTAACGGCTTAGCTCATCTCGAGTACAGATTGCTCTTGCAAAATGCATAATGTGTGCTTGAGTACCGTTATTTATTTTGTTTATTGCTGCAGCTATTAATATTACTACAACTACAGCATGGTGTGGTAGAGGAAAACTAACCCACTGTGGTATTTGGCTCACAAAACTGTAGCTCAGCGTGACTCTTTGGTTTTGTCGCCTCCTGTGAAGTTTCGGGGAGGGGGAGGGGGAGATGCGTCAAACTTCTAATAAATAAATCAGATCCAACACAAATAGCCCAAAGATCGAAATTTGGCTGGTCATACCCATGAGCACACAAGATCCCCCCTCCCTGTTGAGGAAGCAGAGGGAGGGGCTTGAGGGAGGGGCCCGAACTCTGCTCCCCCCTCTTGCATGCTGGATCATATGCTGTGCTCTGAGACCTGCCCACCCGCCCTTTGAGCAGTCTGAGTTTTGCTGGTCGCCTGTGGGGGCCGGGTAGGAATTTTTCTACTCACCTGATTGGCCATTGGCGGACAGTTCTTTTCGCCTCCCCCAGACTGTTGGGCCTGGTCGGTTTCTTTCCTTGATCTCATTAATATCTCTGTCACTTTCTTGGGCAGGCAGTGCAGGTCTGAAGGCAGGTCTGAAGTGCAGTGCAGGTCTGAAGGCAGGTCTGAAGTGAAGGCAGGTCTGAAGGCAGGATCAGGCCCCTTCGGTGTGCACCTCGAGGTCAGCAAGGGCAGGGTAACCCACTTCTACTCCTCAGTGGCCCACGGGTTGTCTCATGCCTGGATTGCAGGGGCCACCTCAAAGGCTCAGCGGCATGGATGGCCCTACACAGTCCGGCTGCCTCAGCCCCCTCGCGGGGTTGACTGAGATAAGCTCTCATTGCCTGAATAGGGGCGTGGCTTGGAGTCAGGTGTTTCAATGCCCAGCTGGGGGCCAGATGTGCCTGGCGCCCCTTGTATGTCCTTGCCCCCGCACTGTGCTTGCTTTGTGGCAGTAAGAAGGTGCAAGAGCTGCAGATCTCAAGCTTCTATTTTCCTAGAAAAAAATCTCCTAGTTTTAGAAGTACGCTACCTCTGAAGGTGCAAGGCAGTGGCCACAGGATACAGGATCTTGTTGTCTTGTGTTCTCCCTAAGGGATCCGATGGGCCACTGTGAGATTCAGGGTGCAATCCTAATCTGGACTCACACAGCTCGGCCAACAAAGTTTGGCTGGTACAAGGGACACCATAAAGTATGTTTGGACCACTCTTGGAGTCAGAGAGGCCTACACTGAGACGTGCGCCATCCTCCCTGACTCCAAGAGTGGTCCAAAAGTGCTTTATGGAGGCCCTTGTGGCAGCCAACCCTTGCTGGCTTCACTGTGTTGGCCTAAATCCAGGTTAGGATTGTGCCCTCAGGATCAGATGGGCCTTTGGCCTGATCCAGCAGGACTTCTTATGTGATCAGCAACCATAACCTCTTATACTTGCCCTTAATGGTTTATATACCATATGTAGTTGTGTAGGTAGCACACCAATTGGTGCAATTGCCAGTCAAGCGTGCTTCTTTGCATATTGCGAAAGAAGACATTTGTTTGCACTCTGTGAAAGATGGCATTTGGTTGTCTTCTCCTGGCGAAGAGAGCGCCAAATTAAATGAGAACAAGGCACATGCTGTCATCCTCTTCCTGGGACTGTGATATCTCCCATTTTCAGCACCCTGAAATTTACTTGTGTTGTATTTAAACACCTGATTTTGGGGGACAAAAAATACACCTACAGTGCTGCTACAGGCACATTTTGTAGACCTTGATTTCTCGCCAGTATGTACCAGTGGTCAAGAGATGCTTCTGAAAATGCTCATTCAAAGGTTCTTGATGATTAGAAGATGTTTCCTTAAAGAACACTGGTGCTTGATGCCTCCTAGCTCTGGCGCATCCCACATCCCAGTGGGAGCTGGAGCGAAACTATTTGGATTGTAACCTGTGAAGGAAGCAGGCCTGAGTTTTGCAGTTAGCTTGCAAGAAAGAGCCAGACCAGTTTTTAGCACCGGGACCCACTTT
The DNA here is from genome assembly GCA_029204185.1 of Lerista edwardsae. Classification (NCBI taxonomy): domain Eukaryota; kingdom Metazoa; phylum Chordata; class Lepidosauria; order Squamata; family Scincidae; genus Lerista; species Lerista edwardsae. The sequence goes on along the minus strand of JAJKFI010018154.1, from coordinate 16,444 downwards.
TTAAAACAACCATCTGTCTGGGATCCACCAGAAGTGATGGCATGACCGGAGGTTGCATCACTACGATGCCAGAGCCTGCTGCTTTCCTAAGAATGCAGCAATGAGTTGGGTTATTTCTCAGCCATTTTCCAACAGCAAAGTGAATCAGAAAGGATACAAAAAAGCCCATTTACAACCTTGACACAAACAAAACAACCACACAGCGCTCCTCCTTTCCAGCATCCCAACTTCCCAGATTTTCAATATGGCTGCTCTAGATGATTTGCAACCCACCTGAAATTGGCTCATGACCCACTGGTGGGTCCCAACCCACAGTTTGGGAACATCAGAGCTAGACAGTGTTGTGGGGCTGCAAGACATCCTGTTTGCTTTAGGAGGCTGCTGATTTCAAGGTGAAAGGGAGATTGGACAGATTTCTAGAAGAAAAGTCCATCACAGGTTATAGGCCGTGATTCCTGGTTTTAAAAGCAGGCTATCTCCGCATGACAGATACAAGGGAGTGGCTGCAGGAATACAGGAATCTTGTTGTCTTTGTGTTCTCCTTGAGGCATCAGGTGGACCACTGTGAGATTGAGGAAGCTGGACTAGGTGGGCCTTTGGCCTGATCCAAATGTTCTTATGTTCTTATGTTCTTAGACGACTAGCACTGACTGACTGACTACTTATTCCTCAACTTCTAAGGAGTCAGGTGTGAAGAAAATGCTGCAGGGTGGTGGATTTTGCTTTCTTGAAAAATGCTGCCCAGGCAAATAAGCCATTATGTTCAAAACTGTGTGCAATTATTCATCCTAGGGAGGAAAACAAGAAAAGAACTTGCTGCTTTTAGATGCTTCTGTCTTTTTAAAGCTTCTGCGCCCCAGTAATGCCTGGTGTTGATTCCGAATAATTTAAATAGCAATAAAATTGTGTTGTCATGGCAGTGAATCAGACACATTTTAGATTTCATGCCCATTTAAAGAAACAATGCTTTTTTTATCTTCTGAATTTCAAAGCCATTACAGTAATGAGTGGATTTTTGTTTACCTCACAACAATAGGTAACAATGTTTCCTAAATATCAAGTCTTCCCAAGGACCTAGAATATCTAGAGATATTTGTGTAAGATACGTGCTGTTTCAAGTAAAGATGGTGTTTTGTTTTGTTTACAGCTCATCCATGGTTATTTCATTTACAGCTCCGTGCAGGTTTTCAGTCCCGTCCCCCCAGTGGTGGTGGTGTTAAAATGCTAAGAAAAGAGGGTTGACCATACTGTAGGTATCCAAAAGAAATAACTTCTTGATTTTCTGGTGATTGAATATCTCTTAATTAAGACAAAACAAAACAGGTTACATCCTAAGGTTTAATTACTCCTGTGGAAGGTTTCTCCTTCCGAGTCCATCTGGAGGAATTGTTGTTGTTCAGTCGCTAAGTCGTGTCCGATTCTTCGCGACTCCCTGGACCACAGCATGTCAGGCCTCCCTGTCCTCCACTAGCTTCTTGAGTTAGCCCGATTTCATGTTCATTGCTTCGGTGACACTCTCTAACCATCTCATCCTCTGCCGCACCCTTCTCCTTTTGCCTTCAATCTTTCCTAGCATGAAGGTCTTTTCTAAAGAGTCCTCTCTTCTCATGAGGTGGCCAAAGTATTTGAGCTTCAGCTTTAGGATTTGTCCTTCCAGGGAGCAATCAGGCTTGACTTCCTGGAGGATTGACTGATTGGATCTCCTTGCAGTCCAGGGGACTCTCAAGAGTCTTCTCCAACACCATAATTCGAAAGCATCTATTCTTCGGCGCTCTGCCTTTCGTATGGTCCAGCTCTCACAGCCATACATTGCTACTGGGAAAACCATCACTTTGACTAGGCAAACCTTTTTTGGCAGGGTGATGTCTCGGCTTTTGATTAAGTTGTCTAGGTTCGCCATAGCTTTCCTCCCAAGAAGTAAACGTCTTTTAATTTCATGGCTGCATTCACCATCTGCGGTGATCTTGGAGCCCAGGAAGATAAAGTCTGTCACTGCTTCCATTTCTCCCCCTTCTGTTTGCCAGGAAGTGATGGGTGTGGTTGCCATGATCTTAGTTTTTTTTTAATGTTGAGCTTCAAGCCAATTTTGGCACTTTCCTCTTTTACCCTCATCAGAAGGTTATCTGGAGGAGACCTTAGGGTTATTATCACACGGTAAAACAAAACAAACACAGAAACTTCACCAAGTCTGAATCAGGAACCAATGATGTCAATTCTGAATGTGCATGCCCCAGTTTGAGGGTGCAATCCTAAGTAGCGCTGGAACAGGCAGGCCAGTCTGCCTGCACTGTCTCCAGCACCACTTAGCAGGAGCCTCCCCGGCACCAGGGCCCTCAGATACATAGGTCTGAGGAAGCCATGCGGCCTGGGGGCGGGGCTTTGGATGCGGCCTGTGCACCAAGGATGTTAGATAACTGGATTGGCCATGACGTCACAGACTTGAAGCCGTGGGTATAAGTTCAGATCCCGCCTCCCTCCTCCCAGCGTCCAATCAGCGAGCGCTTCGCGATTGGGCCACGCCCCCTTCCTTCCCTCAGTCCCCTCCACGGCCGCCGGTATGTTCAGTAATATAATTACGCGGAATTAAACCTTGGAATTGCATATTGAATCATAATATGGTTACCAATGACGTTTCTCCACGATCACACGTTGTTATTTTGGGAAGTTTTTACTTCAGGAGTAAACGATTCAGCCCTAAACATCATGCGAAAACCCATTGGAAATCATTGGAATCAGCATTGTTTTGGGTATATTTACATCACCGCTAACCCCGCCCACTAGCTTCACTTTGTTCGCATTCAGATAACAAGAAGGGCTGGGCCCTGCTGTGCACCCCCTCCCACCCCCTCTCCTGGCCGGCCCGCCCACCCACCGCCCAGAAATGCCTCCTGCCCTTTCTCCTCCCAGAACTGCCCCTGCACCAGCCAAGTTTGGCTGGCCCACAAGCGGCCCTCCCCAGTGCTCCTGGGCCAACGCTACTGTCAGCCCAAGCGCTCTAGTGCCGATGTGGGGGTGCCGGTCGGCACTCCCACGTTGATGCTCCATCCATCATAGGACTGAGCCCTCAATCCTGGCTCTGCAAAAGGCAATCACACAAGTTAAGACAAGCGGCTGTTTCTCAGCTTTAGTGTTTCTGTATGCAAAATATTGAGCCTTCCTTACAGGGCTGTTGTATGAAATGCTGCCATCGGAGTGAAACGGCTTTGAACAATTGAAGTGCCTTCCATTCTCTGTGTTTATTTTGTTATTATTCCATTTTGTTATTATTCCCCTCGCCAATATATTAAACTAGCTGAAGCATGTAAGATAATTCACAGCTTATATGGAGGCCATAGGATAAGCTAAGCAAGTTTTAAATCCAGAACTGTGATTAGTCTGTAGCATCGCTAAGTTTAATTAATTTATTTTTTTGGCACATCTGACATTTTCTTTTTGATGCACAATGTACTGGAGATCCCTGAAATGTAGGGTAATTAATTTCAAAGGAGATAATTTATCTTCATTTGACATCACCTTGAAAATAGAGCAGAACATTTATTTCCATCTCATCTTTATTTATTTATTTTTATGCCTATTTAGAAAAAAAATGCAAGAGGTATTTTCTTCTTCTTTTTTCTTTTTTAAAGCAAAAAAACACAAAAACCAACAATGCTGGCCTCCTCTGTGAATTCTGATGGAGAAAATGCCAGAGAAAATTCCCGCTCCCTGGGCAAAACTCCACTTCAGAGAAAGCACTTAACTTCAATCCCATCTTTACTCAAGCCAGAACTTAACTGCGGCTTACTTTTCATCTTTGTGTAGCAATGCTTTCCTGAGCTGCTGCTTACAAGTTTAATGTGCTCTTTGAGATCGCAGATCAGGACTTTGGATGGAACAAAAGTTGGGCTGAGAGAATCCCCCAGAGCAAAATTAGACGGATGGCTTTGCTAGGTGCACTGAGCTGCTCCTCAGTTTCTCTTTTCATATGCCAAGGCCAGCCTTCAGGCAACTTCAAGCAATGGCAGAGCCCCACAAACCAAGGCCGGCAGAAGAGTAGCATTGCCAGATAGGAGGCGCTCCCCAAAACGGAGCTTCAGGGGTTGGGCCTTGCTGCATCACAGGATGGGACTTCGTGACATCACGTTGCAATACACTATTGCAGTGGTTCTCATATTTTTTAGCACTGGAACCCACTTTTTTAGAATGTCACTGTCAGGAAATAATAATAATCCTAGTATTTATATACCGCCTTTCTTTGGTCATTAGATTGCTCCTCTGACTTTAATTCAAGGCGGTTTACATAGGCAGGCTTTATTTCTCTAAACCCCCAAGGGGTTTTTACAAATTACAAAGAAGTTCTGTCTTTCAAGAACTACAACAACATACAGATGGAACTTCTGTGGTTTAGTCCTTCTTTCTGGTCGCACGCTTGCCTTCCTGCTGGCTGATAGACGGTTTCTCTGCTCCCACCAAAGAAACAGCTGGCCCAGCACAACTCCTGTCTCACAGGCAGCTGGAGACAGCTCAGCTCTTATCAGTCACAATTCTCAAGGTCTGCCGCTCATGGAAGCTTCTGGTGATCTCAAACAGGCGACCTTCAGATCTTATCTTCAGGCAAACGGAGGCTTTAACCCTCTCAACTGAACCTCCTGCCCTCATCACCAAAGTGATGCCATTAATCTTGAAGCTATGTGATGTCCAGAAGTGACATCATCGAGCAAGTACATTTTTATTACCTCCAGTAAAACAACATCAAATTTAATTAATTAAAAGTTTACAAGAAGTATAAGTTTTAAATGTTTATTTAAAATAAAGAACCCTCCCAAACGGTTGCTGTTTTGTTTAACAAACTAAACATACTAAGGTTCCCCAAGCTTTCCTCATAGGGCTTCGTTCTCCAGCTCTCTGTTCACTCTTGTCACTCTTCTCTGAACTATTTGGCTGAATTGTTCATAAAGTGTGTCAAAATTCAGGTGTTTAGGAAACGTTTCGTTTCGGTTAAAACGGAAACTGGTATGGGTGGGCACTCTTCTCTGCCCAGGGGCCAGGTCGATGCTCTGAGCTCCTAGTGTCAGCTCTCTGCCCCCTTTCCATCCATTGACATGCCCTCCTGGCACGCCAGGCTCAATTTTGGAGCCATACGGGGGCAGGGGATGGTGGGCGAGCTGGCAGAAACCACGCATCTCTTCAAGAGGTGAGGCACCTCTTCTTCACCTTCCACCCACCCCAGCAGCTTGGTACCTGGGGCCCTTGCACCCTCCCCCCCCCCGCCCAATGATAGGTTCGCGACTGCTGCAGATGATTGGCACCCAAATTTCACACAAAGTGCAATTTGAAGCAAATTTCAGGCTTCCTCCCTGGCAACACGTCTGAGAATGTTCAAAGGAAGCCAAATTATGTTTCCAACAGACAAATGAAATTTATTAAGAGGTAGGAGTGGCGCATCTCCAGTCTGTAAAATAAACCAGTACAGTTGGAATTCCTTAAAATGCCAGTGGCAAGGGTATGGCAGCAGTATACAGACATCTTGTTTGTCTTGTGTGATCTCTGAAGCATTTACTGGCCGCTGTGAGATACAGGAAGCTGGACTAGACGAGCCGTTGTCGGCCTGATCCAGTGGGACTCTTCTGATGTTCTTAAATCGAAGAGGAAGTTCTCTCTCTTGTCTTTCATGGAGACGAATACGCATTGACATGACTCAACATTCTCCCATGGTTTCACATTGTGGGGAGGAAATCAATGGAGTTGAGTAAGTGTGTCTTCCACCACTGAACTTATTCAGAGAACCCTGATAAGCTTCTGTTGAAAACCAATGGTTTACAAATTGAGGGTATACACAAATCTCTCTCTTCTTTGCTGTGTTGTAGTGCCAACTTCTGTCTTGATGCCTCACTAAAAAAAGGATAATCTTCTGTATTCTATTATGATAAACGTAGAGGGGTTTTTTTAAAAATAAAAAAATCTACATATTTTTTACAGGCTCCCATGACTTACTTTTAGAATACATTAGAATAGAAACATATTAAAATTATTGATTTATCATTTATAATGCATTGAAATGATGCATTGAAATAAAATTTGGATGCTGTCCAGCCCCTTGGCAAGGTTGACATTATTGGATGATGCTGGTTGATCTCATTCATTTAAGGAATACTCCAGAACTGTAATGGATCCAAACAGTGAAATATTCAGATCTGAAGGTTTGATGGCAGGTTAAAAGCTATGCAATGCATTTCCTAGAGATGTTTCTTGGGAGTTCATGGTTTATCTCTTACCTTTACTCATATGTAATGGTTTAACGTCTTTAGAAACTCATGTGTTCTATGGACAGTGACTAGAGCAGTGTTTCTCAAACTGTGGGGCAGGACCCACTAGGGGGTCACAAGCCAATTTCAGATGGGCCCCCATTCATTTCAATATTTATTTTATTTTTAATATATTAGATTTGATGTTACCATAGTATGTGACTGCGTTTGGGAAAATTTTTACAGATCTGTACTTTTAACAGGCCACTTACGTATGTATATGCTTTTAACAAGGATAGTCAATGGGGCTGACTCCTGGGTGGATAGGATTACAGCCTTTGTGATTAAAAAACAAAGATCGGCAACTCTTTGAGAGGGCTAAAAGGGTTCTTCTTTATTTAAAATAAATATTTAACGTATACTTATTGTAAACCTTTAATTTACTTAGGGCACAATCTGAGACAACTTTCCAGCAGTAGGATAAGGGCACTGCAGCTCCAAGGTAAGGGAACAAACATTCCCTTAACATTCCCTTATTCTGAGGAGGTCTTCATGACTACTATTCCACTGCAGGATGCCGTCCAGGCCCCATTGGCACCACTGGAAAGTTGGTTAGGATTGTGCCCTTGATTTATTGATTTGATTTGATTTTGTCATATGGGGGCTATAAAAAATTTCCTGCTTGATGATGTCACGTCCAGCCATAACATCACTTCTAAGTTAATGACATCACTTCTGATAGGTCCCAACAGATTGTCTTCCTAAAAAGAGAATCCTGGTGCTTAAACTGGAAAGAGACACACAAAAAAAACCTCAACTTCCACAGAAGTTAGAAACAAAGCAAAGCCCTCTAATTCACCTACGGTAACAAAGAAGAACAACTGTGGTAGAGGAGGGGTGGAAACAAGATGTAACTGCAGTGAAAAAGTTTCTGGGTATGGAAAAGAAAACACTTGGCTTCCTGTGTACAGCGCTATAACACTCCAGAAAAGGCAACCTCGGTAGGACTGTAGCCACAATGGCTGCAAAATTCTACATATTTTGAGTAATGTGACCGTGTTATTTTTCAAAAGCACATTTATAGACCACTTTTCAACCAAATGGTTAACAAAGCAGTTTAGCATAGCAAATACATAAACGAGTCTCTGTTCCAAAAGGACTCAAAATCCAAGAGGATGAAGAGGAAATACTAGCTAACGTGCACTAGACACTTTGCTGAATTTGTGACTAGGGGCAGTTGCTGTCCCCTATGTAATATAAGAGAAGTGTAATAAGCACCTTGTGGTCCAGTTAGCAGAGCTCAGTCCTGCATGTTGACAGAACACAGCACCGATCTTGATACAGCTGTAAGTGCAATCATATTAAACTGGATTTTTGTCATTATATTCAGTGCACATGTGTACTGTCTCCGCAAGGATGGGGGGGGGACCTGAAGGTGTGATGCTCCACTGTGTGCAATTGGCTGGAGAAAAATGTAAATTACTAGCTGTATAACACATGTGAATGTTTGTGAAATCTAAATAAACAGAAGCAGTAGCGCCAACTCTGTGGGTGCTAAGGTGCTGTTGGCACCCACAATAATTGTTTGTGGGTGCTCCGCACCCCAATGTCCAGCACCCCCACATAGCTTGGCACCCCATGTCTGCGCATGCAAACAGTCCGAGGGCACCCACGTCCCCATGGCCTCCAGCCCACCATGCTGCCCTTGGCCTGTTCACTGCACTGGGCCACACACGCTCTGCCAGGGCCCGCCCAGCAGAGAGGCTGAACAAGCTAGCCGAGGGCAGCACGAGGATGTGCAGTGGTTGCAACATGCTCGGCCTGTTCAGCCACTCCGCCGGGCTCTCCAATGCCTCACATTGCAACCACTGCACATGCTCACTCCAGCAGCAGGAAGAGCCAATGGGATGTGGCAGCATCCCACTGGCTCCTCCTCCGGCTTCATGATTGGCTGGCTGGCTGTTGTCAAGGGGCGTGGCTGTGTCGGGGCATGGCTACAGCACCCCCAATGTTGAGATGAAGCCGGCACCACTGAACAGAAATAAAATGAACTATTGAAAAAATAGAGAAAATAGGAAAAAAATGAACATAACATCAACAAGCTTCATGGAGATTTGGATGAAATTGGATGAAAGGAAAAAAGCAGGTGGACAATGCAGTTATATTATAGTTGGAAGCTGCTGAAAAAGTAAAGAGACGAAAGTCAAGTGTATGAAGATTAAGGTATTGCTGTCATTGTTTACCTGACAAGATTCCTGTTTTGAGGTCTACATCAGTATGATAAACGTAAAGGATTTTGTGCACTCAGAAATGCTAAGTTATTGTTACTACAAAGGATGTTACTTAGGGCACAATCCTAACCCACTTCTCACCACTTCTCATCAAAACAAATCAAAAAACCTTTATTGGCATTTATATGCCAATAAAGGTTTTTTGATTTGTTTTGATTTGTGACATAGCTGTGCCAATGGGGCATGTGCTGCATCCTTCAGTTGGGGGGCAGCCACGGAGGCTTCCTCAAGCTAAGGGAACGTGTGGGGTTTCCCTCCTCAGAGCTGCATTGCCAGTGCTGGAAAATTGGTCAGGGTTGTGTCCTAACAATCAACATCAGAGTTGCAAACTTGCACCCCACAGTGAGTCCTCTCCCAGGCAATGTCCCAATCTATGGAAGACAAAGAGGAGCAGATCCTGCCCAAGTTAGTGGCGCTATTCTTTCACTGCTCCCCCATTTTGTGCAATAATCACTTGTGGACTATGGTTGGACAATGTGGACAATATGGTTGGACAATAATCACTTGTGGACAGTGTCTGTCCTCCCAACCTAACCCACCTCTGCAATTTGCTGCCCTGTCTGATCCCCAGATCAGTTTAGACTTGATCTGGTATCAATTAATTTGGTTTCTATTGAATTAGCATTTCCTTTTGTTTCTGTTTCTATACAGTCTCTCTTCAAAGTACAATTTTCCATCTGTCCATAAAACTCTCCCTCCCTCCCTCCCTCCCTCCCTCCGTGCGTGCGTCCGTGCGTGTGTGTGTGTGTGTGTGTGTGTGTGTGTGTGTGTGTGTGTAAGTTAATGGAGGAAAACAGCCTGTCATGCAGACTGCAGAGTGAGTGAATGCTGCCTGCCATCAACTGGAAGTTGCCGTCTCTTTCTCATTGATTGAGCTTCGGGGGCTTGAGGGATTTTTTGCAGGGCTGGGTTTTAATGGTTGATATGTTTTCGGTCGTTTGTCATAAAATCATTCCAACCAAGCTGTTTACTGGCCTGAATGCTTAATTACTGCAGTGGCGGAATGGCGAGCGCACCGTGTGCGTGCTGACAGAATGCTCGGCTCCGAATGTTAAGGAGTTTCTAATTATCTCCCCCCCTCCGTTCCCCCCACCTTTGGTGTGTATTACTTAAGTGCGTCTTCTAAGTGGATGTTTTGTCTACCCAAAATTCTAAGTCATTCTGGGAAAGGTTGGGGAGGGGGGGAAGGCAGAAGTGCCTCCCCCCAAGGAAGTCATTTTGAGAAGAGTTTTGTTCTTTTTAAAGTTGAATATGTCTGCCTTTATATAGCTCCTCCGCCTTGCCAATAAGTCAACAAAATGCATATTTATGTATTTGTGTCATTTATACCTTTCCAATAAATGTGCAAGGCGCAAGCATAGAATATAAGGAACTCTGCAAGGAAACAGGAAAGGATTCAAAACGGTTTATGAAAGGTGACAGCAGTGAGACAAAACAGCAGGCAAAGATGCCAACACACCAGTGTGTCCTTTTCTGACCAAACTCCTCCCCTTACAACACTTTTAGGAAGGGTGGAATCCGGGTAGGTGCCATTCAGCTCCATGAGAGTTACTTCTAAGTTGACATGCCTAGTCTTGCCTTGTAAGGGTACAATCCCATGCACATTTTCCTGGGAGTAGGTCCCATTGAACACAATGGGATTTACTTCTGAGTAGACCTTTCTAGGATTAGGCTGTAAATCAAGTTATGTGTGCATAATCATTGCACTTCTTGCTCTGCCTCCGCTCCCCCCCCCTTTGTCTCCATCATGTGTCTTTTAAATTGTGAGCCTTTAGGGTAGGCCCTCACATGTCACCCTGTGCAAAGCAGACTATAAGCATCCCAAATTCATCAGCTGCATCATTACAGCTTTTCAGGAAAAACGAGAAGCTTCCTCTCATAGTCATGAGGAGAGTTCTGCAGACAGCAAGTTCATGTTTGTTCATGCCTGTGTCTGTCTAAATGTGTGTTTTTTCTAATGGGGATGGCCTTAGTGCAGTGTTCTTCAAACTGTGGGTCAGGATTCTCAGGGGTGGTGGCAAGTTTTTCTTGTTTGGAGTGTGTGTGCACGCCATACCGGGTGATACTCCAGTTGGTCCCAGTTTCAACTCTAAAAATTATGGTAAGTCTAACTATAGGGGATTGTTCTATGGCTGCCACGCCCCGGGAGCCAGCGAGTGGAGGAGGCAGTTGTGGCTTAGGCAAGGTGACTGCCTATTGTGTGGTGGTGGGGTTTTGTGGTGCCAAGTTAGACGTAGGATATCTTGAGCCAAGCTGGTGATGAGGGCAGTCTGGTGGAGGCTGGCCAGCCGGTGAATCCAAGCAAGGCTGCTGGAAGAGAGGAGGCCCAGTGGATGACGGAACCCCCTCCCTCATGCCTACCCCCGAGGCTGCTCTGGAGGGGAAACTAGTCAGCCTAGTGTGGGCATTGGGGCCCTCGGGGAGGCCCAGCATGGAGTTTCTGGCAGAACACTGCCCTGGTACCCAATCTTACCCAGTTGGAGATAGCACGCTACCGACAGGCATTTACACTGGCCTTCCGCGATGGTCGAGGGCTGCTGCCAGAGGTCCCACTGGCAGAGCTGTTACGCCCTGGTGTGGCAAACGAAATTGAAAGCGTTGAGCATGTCCTGCCGGCCTGTGAGTATTATTCGGCCTTCTCCCGTTTCTCCCGTGCTGCAAGGGTTAGTGAGGTACACAAGTCGAAATTAAAGACTCTTTCTCTTGTCAGATTTGAGCTTTGAGGTTACATACTGGGTAGCCAAATTTCTGGTCGCTGCAATGAACAGGAAAAAGAGGGTGGCATGTGGCCTGCCTGGCTGAAAGAGAGGAGTTGCTACATTTAAATTATGGATGGGATGATCCATACTCTACTTTTAATGTTAGTAAATTTGTTCAGCGATATGATTTAGGACATCAGGTAGTGATCAGATGGGTGGGACTACCCGTTTTATATTATAAATGGCTAAATTGAAGAAATTTTAGGGGATATGATTTATTGTGCTTACCCTTTTGTGATTTGCAGGAGGTCTACATTCTTCATGATGTTTATTTGTATGGGTTTTCTTTTCTGTTCTTCAATGCCGATCAGAGACTGTAAATGCAGATGTCTGTGTGTCTGGAGGACAGAAGAGGCAAATCAGAGCAAGGAATGCTGGCAAAGGGGCAGGGCAGAACAGGGCGCAAAACAGGGATGTGGAGGGCGTGGAACAGTATTTCGAGCGTCACGCAGTGTCGACAGCCAGATACTGCAATACGGAAAACCAAACACCCTCCTTACGCTCTCTTACACTCTTTTAAATGTAGAAAAACCCTGCAGAAAATTAGCGTCACAGTCTTCAGGCTCACAGTAGACCGGGCAGTGTCCTGTGAGTACGTCGGCAGCAGCTGTCGTCCCACGGCTGTCACGGAGCTCCTTGACACTCCCTCGTGGCGAGTGCAGCCACAAGCCAAAGAGCTACTTCAGCGGGTCAGTTTCCTCCCAGACGTGACACTGCGCTTGCTTCCTCGGTGAGCACATACGGTTTGTGGCAGCAGCAGCCTGTGGTATTGTCCCCGACTTCCCGCTTGGGCAGCAGGTCTGGATGCAGTAGTGCAATGTAAGATCCCTCGAAATTCCTTTGGCTGCTGGGCCCCCTTTTCAACCCTGGGCCTGGGTACAAATTATCCCCTTTAGCCCCTCCCATGGGCCCTAGTACCAGCAGAACCCAAGCAAGCCCCTAGGATAATAGTTCCCCACTTCAGGGTCAGGACCCCAAGGGGGGGTCACAAACCGATTTTCAGGGGGTCACAAAGAGTTTGAGGCAGCTGTTTTTAAAGGTTGGGCACCAGCATCTTGGGAGCTTCATTTTGGCCAGGGAAGAGGTAAGGCTTCTCCATTAAACTGCCACTTCCTCGATGCTTGTGGCTGCGAGGGAAATTAGCCTTGCAATGGGATTGTCTTGGTGTATATGTACGTGTGCAATGAAGTCTCTCCCAGGTTTCTTTCTGAGCAGGTGTGTCACGCCTTCCATGCACATGCCTAGGTGAGTCTCAGCATGGGGAAGAGGAACATGAATACTCTGAAGACTATCTAAAGTTGGGCTTTACCACCTTGATCAGCAACGGCATAGAGAAGCCACAAGGCATTCTGTGCAATGTTGTTCTCAGTGCTGAATTAATCACTAAACTCAACGCTCCAATGTAACTCAGACAAAGCAGTCAGAAAATTCCAAAAAATTATTTGCTTTTGACTTTCAAAAAATGTGATTTATTTTTTTTAAAAAATGACTTCACTTCCTGCTTAATGACTTCACTTCCGACCCCAGGTCTTAGTGGGCTCCCTACAGGTTGTCATACCTAAAAAGGGAGTCCCAGTTCAAAAACGGTTGGGAACCAGCTCACAATAAAAACATAGTTGTGTCCTCCCCTGGGAAGTAAGCCCTGTTGAATGTAAAGGGGCTTTCTTCTAAGTAAACATGCCTAGTATTGTGCTGTAGGTTAACAGTCCACTCTCGCAGCTCAATCCACTAATGGACACAATGGGTAGCCAATGGACATACTGACACAATGCTGACACAATACTGACACAACGTAGTGCTGACACAATGGCGTAGCATTGGCGCTATGTCCTTAGCGCTGATGCAGGGCACCGAGCAGCACCCCCACATTGGCGCTAACATTCTGAAGCTGATGCTACAAGTAGCGTCGGCTTCAGAGCGCCGACAGAGAGCCTCCTTTGCACCAACCAAAGCCGGCTGGCACAAGGGAGGCTCTGTCTCATAGCGGTATGGGGATTGGTGGGAAGGCAGGGGGCAGGGCATGGGCGGGCTTCAGAGGTGGCCATACGGCCACCTTCTAAGCCCGGCCATGAGGCCCTGATTCATGCCGTGCGGTCTCCTTGGCTCTGCAACCACTCTTTAGCGGGTACAGATCCAAGGAGCACATAGGGGAGGCTGGAGCCTCCCTCTCCTATGCAGCGTCGAATGTGGCGCTCGCCATTCCGGCCTCGCCATTCCGGTGCTGCATAGGATTGCGCCCTCAGTATTTTGTAAACTCAAAATTGTACTAAAAGTCAAGATGCACAGATAATTTCCAAGGTGCAGAGAGAGAGAGAGAGAGAACAAACGAACGAACGAGCGAGCGAGCGAGCGAGCGAGCAAAGTAAACTTTGTGTTCTCAACAGAGGAGATAAATTTAAGATGTTGCACTAGGCTGAAAGTCAATTGAAGTCCAAGTGGGTATATTTCCTGGTGTCAGAAGGCATTTCATTCCTCAAAAGTGCCCTCTCATTGTCTAGTGGTGAAAGCATCCTCCCTCTCAGTTCAAAAGTCTCTCTCTCCCAGGAGACCAATTTCAGCATTCTCAAAATCACAAAATAATAGGTGGCTGTGATAAGTTGCAGCCCGTTCCCTCTTGGTCTGCAAACATTGCCACTGTGGTCATGCAATGTCGATATTTTATCATGTTATGTTGCCTTTCTATAAAAGCAGCACGACACACTGAGGAGCAAATAAATGTGTGTTTGTGTGTTTATATGGGTACACATGCATAGATAATATAGTTCAGAAAAGAGAGAGATAAAGGCTGAAAATAAATGTTCTAATGCCAGTTCCTTGCTCACAGAACCTTAAATATTTACAAGGGTTTTGATGTTTCATTTATCTCAGCATCACCAAGGCATTCTCCAGTCTCATTTTTTTATTGTCTAGCGCATGTCCCTTTTAAATTAACCTCACAAGGAGAAATTTTCTCCGAATCTTTCTTTTTTTCCCTTTGTAACTCTTTAGAAACAACTGCACTATTAAGTCTTTTTCTAGTCGTTTCCATCTGTATTTCTAAAAATTAGCCCTTTAAAAAAAAAATCTATCTTCCTTATTCTGAGCTATTACACTTAAAGTCATCTGGATTCCTTCAGGGCTGCCAAAAGGTGAAATTGACTTTTTTGAGAATGTATTGCTGAAAACTGCAGTCAGTGCACTTTCTTTCCTCTCCCCCCTTCCCCAGCCCAGGAACATCCTGTGTGTTAAGACTGAAAAGGACAATTTATAGCCAGTTTCAAATTGTTAGCTGAGGTCAGGAATCAAAAGTCCAATAAGTGTCCACTCTTTGCAATTGCATCAACCTTGCTTAGATGCCACTGTATAATAAGCCGACTGGGAGGGACTAGACACCTGGAAAACACACAGTGGTTTTCAGCAGAGGTCTTTGTGTTGCTTCTCTGCAGTACACACACACACACACACACACACACACACACACACACACACACAACATATGCACATATAATGATATAATGCATATGTGTACATGCACATAGAAGTGTATGGTTAGCAGTGTCACAGGTTAGATGCAGTCACCTCTTTACCACAAAAGCGACGACAGTGTATATGCAATCACTGGGCAACCATTTGCAGCGCTCTTCCGTGAGTGCTGTTGCTCATTGATCTCCTTTGCAAAGCGTTCGCTTCCAGACATCTCTCCCCCCCCCCAAAAAAAATCAGGATCTGGGAAAGGATCTCTCTTCCCAAGACCTTAGAGAGAGTCGAAGTAGGAGATGCTGGACTAGAATTTCTGCCAGCAGAATTGGTATGAGTAGGTGTCCCCAAATCACGCAAGCAAGCAAGCTTAATTATTCTGCTTGGGCAAAGGGAATGTTTGTGTCCACGGCTTGTTCCTATTTACAGTATCAATTTTATTGTGCAGTATCAATTATACTGACCTTACACGGCAACCCCACAATGTCATGAGATACGGGGCTGAGTGAACCCCAAGATGACTGGCTGCTGTGCACAGCGGTGCTACCATTGTACAATTTGGTTCCCTCGTAGTCTTTGATGGCTTAAAGAACAAGTGAGGAAATGCCACCTCTCAGGCAGAAGGATTTGAGAGTTGGTAGTCCTGGCTGGACATGCCCAATAAATTGTTATCATAATTCAACTTGAGCTTTCACTGCCTTAACACACTGAGTGTATTCAGGCTTGTACGTTTTGCAGACCTCGCAAAAATACGTTGCGTGAAAAACCACGGAGTCAGAAAATCCGGAGAGTTTAATTGCTTTCCTTTTCTCTGATTCTCAAGCCACTATGAAGGGGGAACCAGCCTTCCCATTTTGTATTGGGTTTTCCCCCCCTCTTTTTCTCACCTCCACATTCTTGACTCTTCAGCCCCAGCTGTGAGCAGGACTACTCAGTCCACTGTGTCCACTGAGTGAGACACAGGGGTAAAACCATCACGGAAGATGCAAAAGGAGCCTGTTATTTTGCATGACAACCCTAAGCTTCAGGGAAGCCCTGGTCACGCACACTTAAGCATTCTCCTTCTTAAGCAATGTTTTAGGCCTTCTTTCCACCCCACAAGAGCCTACAGAGTGGCTTACAGTTAATGATTAAAATATACATTTTTCCATATCAAGCAATGATAAATTGCATCTTTAATGATTTTAATAGTTTTTAATAGTAATTTTAATGGTTGTATGTGGTCCTGGGATCTTTTCTGTTTTAATGTTTTGATTTGTTTTTTGTTTATATTTTAGTATTGCTTTGAAATAAATTTCTATTGTTTTTTTTTTAATTCTGTAAGATTCCTCAGGTGTGAGAGAAAGGATATAAATTCTTCAAATAAATAAACAAACCACACAAGTAAAAACAGGGAGACAAGTCAGCTCAGGTGCCCGATTTTTGCATTTTCTCCATCCCTCTTCTTCACACACAAGAGGAGGAGGTTTCAAACATCCACCTTAAGGATCATGTTAAAGACACATCACAGTTTCCTTTTCTTCTGAACCTAGGGATCTGTGCTTTGTACAAACTTGGAAATGAACACAGGGTTAAACTTTGCCATTGGATCTGAACTGTTTTCCTGCTGAGAATTGTTGCCCAAACTATTCTCACTCCAAGTGTGCCATTGCAACAAATGACCGACCCTCTCTCTCTCTCTCTCTCTCTCTCTCTCTCTCTCTCTCTCTCTCTC
>JAJKFI010018150.1:0-27735 GCA_029204185.1 Lerista edwardsae | reverse complement strand
GAGTGGGCGGAGGTGGAGAGGAGGTGGAAAGGGTGGAGGGAGGGGATTGGGCCTGCTTGGGGGTGGGGATGGGGGCAACCTCAGATCCCAACCCACTGCGGAAGCCAGGCAGCCCAACACGGTCTCTGAGGAGACCCATTGGCACCACAGTGGCATTATTCAAAGTAAGGGAGGCAACACTCCTGACCCCATGGAGACTCTGGTGGTGGCCTCCGTGGCCTCAGGAAGCAGCAGTTGCCATTTTGGCGCTGCTGCTCCTCCCGGGACTGCTGACCATAGGATCAAGCTATGGCCTGCTATGTCACAAACATTACTGACAACACATAATTTGCCTTTGAAATGAAAATAGTTAATCTTGGCTAACTGGTGAACATGAAAATGACAATTATCAATTGGCTCTAGTTCAATTTCAATTTATAAAACCTTTATTGGCATTAAAAAAACAAGAGAAGAATTGGCTCTAGTTTAGGAGATACAAAGTACATTGCATACATAGCTGGTGGGGAAGAAGGGCGATGATCCACCATCGCATCGTTGTGATTGCCCTGCCCCCCACCAGCGCGTGAGGCAGGGCTTGCAGAGCTAATTTGGACGGTTGGGACAGGGGGAGGAGCAAAGGCGTTTTAACTACGCTCGCACCATCCTCCTGTCATTCTGCGTCCCAACCGGCAATTCCTGCCCGCCCGCACATTTTCAGGCTGAGATTAGCTGGTCACGTTCTGGGCCCAGTAGGAATTTTTGCTTCCAGCATGATTGGCCCCTTTTGCTGGTTGTTTTTTGCCTACCCCAGCCGTCGGAGTCCGGGTTCGGCCCCCTGTTGACGTGGGGCGCGAAACAAAACATCCGCCATGCCCTGCTGGAACGCCTGGAGCGATTGGCACCAGACTCGGCACGTGCATGCTTTGTGGCCTGGCAACATGCACTGCAGGGGTCAGGCCCCCCTAGCGCCCTGGGGGGTGGGGGTACGCAGAAGCCCCACGTGAAAATGGTCAAAAACGGCCAAAATCGGCGTTGAATCTGTAGTTTCTGGGGTCGCTGAGACGAGCGGCAACACTACTGATGCCGTTGGAGTCCGGGTTCGGCCCCCCTCGGTGTGGGGGGCGAGAAGGGGTGCAAAACAAAACGTCCACCATGGCCTGCTGGAACACCTGGAGAGATTGACACCAAACTTGGTACGCGTATGCCTTGCGGTCTGGCGACAAACACTGCGGGGGTACGACCCCCCCCCAGCGCCCCGGGGGTGGGGGTGCACAGGGGACGCCACATAAAAATGATAGAAAACAGCCAATATCTGCGTAGAATCCGTAGTTTCTGGGGTTGCCTAGAAGCTTGGGATAATTTGTTACCCAGGCAATGCCGGGTAAGAAAAGGCTAGTGTTCAATTAAAAAAAAAATAGCTCTAACGTTCTGTGCTGAAAAAAATGGCCTTGCAACTATTTTAATCAATTAAGTCTGCTTTTCTACTGCTGCTTTTATGTAGCTGTTACTATGATAGCCTTGTCTGATATGTGTACAGTCAACATGACAAGTTTGTTCTGAAATCAAAACCCTTTCCCCATTATTTTCCACATTAGCACAGTCTAACAGCCTCCAACCTGCTTATTTCTTCAAACAATCTTATATCCCACACCTGGGCATTATGTGATATGGTTGCCATAGTTATATGTTCTTCTCTTTTACTGCCAAACCTAATAATCACACCACACTTCCACATACTTTCGCAGTTCCTCAGTGGCCCAAGCTAGCATTTCATTGCTAATGTTTCTCTGCACAAGGGCCATAATCCAACATATTGAGCCATGATTAAATCTTCCAACTCAATATTTTACCATCATGTGTATGCCCAATGGTGGAAAATAATTTGACAACTTATAACAGAGAGCCATGCACTATGACACTGTTCAGTGTCCTCAAATTGTACCTTTTCCCTTCTCCCAGGTAGACCAAGCAGCCTTTGGTGGATTGGTTCAGACTTCTTTTCAAAAAAGTGAAGCTGCTTCACTGAGGTAACATAACCTAGTCATCAGTAGTCTTCTTCCTCAGAGTTGACTACAGAAGTTCACTTTCTGACTCTGATGAATTCAAGGCCCATGAGAAGTCCTGTGTGGGATGATTCTGAGGACCTAGTCCTATCCAACACTGATGCAGCCATGCCAACATCCTGCAGTGGTGATGGTGGGTAGTCACAGAGGCCTCCTCAAGGTAACGTTTCTTCGCTTACCTTGGTGCTGCATTGCAGCTGCATCGGTGTTTGAAAGTTGGGTACACAGCCCTGATCAAACCCTCAGCTACAACTATGGTATCAGTAAAGCAGTTTTCATTTTTGCTTCGCCTCAGAGACAAGAAGTAGCTCACATAATTCTTTCAGGGGCAGACCTGTTCTGGGGGCCTGGGGCCGCCGCCACCTGCTCTCCAGGGCCCTCCAAAGGTTTATTGCACCCTTTGGAAAGCCTTTAAGCATTTCGTCTGGTTTTTGCCAAAAACCAGAAGTAATGCTTAAAAGCCTTGATGAAGGCTGTGGTAAGCCTTCAGAGGGCCCACGGAGCACATGGATGTTCTGTGAGGCTCCAGTGAGTTTGGGGCAGTGGGTGCCAGGCAGGGAGGTAATATTCTGTCATCCTGGCCCCAGACGGTGCATGGGCCAGGGCCGCAACTGCATGAATTAAAGGCAGCTATCACTGTATAGTACTGTACTGTACTGTAAATTTGACTGTTTTTGTAGGAGACAAAAAATCTTATAAAAAGCCATTTGTGCTTCATGCAACCCCAGTACACACCTGCTGCAGTTATATTCAATGCAAAAAGGGTCAAGGAAATAACGCAGAGTCACTTAAAACTCTACATATGGCATAGTATTAGCTACTGTGCTATCATCAGGTTCTGATTAAAATACTCATATCCAATAACATTATTTTTAAAATCTGACTTTTTCTAAAACGTTCAATCCAATATTCATATTAAATTTCCATAACACTACAGTCAACAGAAGAATTGGAGAATCATTATATACGGTTTAATCCTGTCTGCTGAAATTAGTATGATGATCTGGTTACATAAATTCTATATACACATTAATAAATGTATATAAAACCTACAAGCAGGAGTAAACAGATTATATATAGTTTAATAGGCATTTTTGCAATGAGTGAAGACAGTCTAACCTTCTTACAACACTAGAAAAATATTTGCAATAGAAGTCAAAGGTTTTAAAACGCGTTTTGTGGTTGAATATACAGTACATTCATTGTTGAGGGTAACTTGATAAGCTGTCCCATAGTTTGTTTGAAATTAATAAGTTTTAACTCTAATGTTTGGTCCATTTCACATATTACACACAATCAAATTTGGGTTTTCTAATTGCTGTACACTTAAATAGGGAGCTACAGCCAACCCCATCCCTCCTATTAGTGTGTTCTGTATTATGAATATGTTACCACATACCTTTTTATTGTGTTTACAGTTTATATTTATAGGAGTATATATTTCAATCTCAGCTGCAGTCCTTTTCCTCAGAGCATTCCAGATAATAGTCATCTCTTTAGCTAGGGAAGAACCTGTATCTTCCACGTAACAATATATCACCATGAGAGTACAGGGAAAGTGTTATCCCCAAAACACTTTTCTTCAGAGAAGCCACTACATCCTCTGAAATGCCCTGTTACATTTCAGTGTTGATAAATACATGTCATTCCTACAGGTGGCATATACTTGCTTATAGTTTATATTTTTTTAAAATAGGACGTTCAACATTACAGAATTTTTCTTTTAGTATACAGAAAAATGCTAATGCACAATAAATATGTGTCTTTCAGAAATTCTTTCTGAAAGAAATTTCATTTCCTTCAGAAATTTAAAAAAACAACCCAGCATCCTTATTAAAGAACAATGAGATGACTAGGCTTCATATACTTTTCGCAGCGCAATCCTAACCCAGAGTTAGGCCAGCAAAGTTGGGCCATTACAAGGGCCAGCACAAAGCGTGTTTGGACTACTCTCGGAGTCAGGGAGGATGGCTCATGTCTGTGTGCTGCCCTCTCTGACTCTGAGAGTGGTCCAAACATACTTTACGGTGTCCCTTGTGTTGGCCAAACTTTGCTGGCTTAGCTTATGCCGGCCTAACTCAGTTTAGGATTGCGCTCTCAGTCAGTTAATATGTACCTGTCTTGTACCTGCCTATTTGTTAATATGTACCTGCCGTATGGATCTAAAGTTACTTCTTGATGGTGAAATTTTTGGCTTGATTATGTCAATGAAAACAAATACTCACAGCCCAATCCTATGGTAGACACCAGCCCACAGTATAGCGGTGCTGAAAACGGCCGTGAATGTATCCCACTGGGCCAAGGAGGCAACTGGAGTATTCTCAGGATAAAGGAACATTGGTTCCCTTACTCCATGTCAGGCCCCAGAACACCCTATGGGTCTACTCAGATCTGCCCCAGCTATTTAGCTGGGGCAGAACTGAGGAGACCCGTGTAAGACTCAAAGACCTGGGAGGCGGGCGTGATTCAGTGGCAGCCTCTGCTGCCAACCCCGCCTCTCTCCTGGGCCTGAACAAAATAAGCGCATCTCCCCTCTTGGAATGAGGACTGTGGGTAAAAGCACAAATCATTCATGCTTTCTCTCATTCATCTTTCTCTTTCTCTGTAACATCCAAAGAAACTGTCAGCACATGCCCATATCTGATTTGTAAGCATACACGGGCATAAGCCCTCTGATGTTATGTAATTAATATATGTCTCAGGAGTGACCTATAGACTACTATAAGCAAAAAGCACTTTTCAAAGCAACTTTATGAGAACAGACTGAAGGCTTTAAGTCAATGTTAAAATCTTGCCTATTGTTTTCCTAAATTAAAAACTAACATGAAAAACAAGTCTGTTGGTATTGTTAATGGTTATAATTTTTTTAATGCAAGGCATAGTGGCTGCTTTGGCTACATTACAAGATAGTAATATTGATCTTCAAATGTATGGCTGTGAATTTATACAACAACAGGGAACTGGCCCACTGTACAGTTAAGCAGACGTCTAAGCTTGGAGAAGGCAGACTCTCTTCTCAGGACCATTCCAAGAAAATGTGCATATTCTAAAACACAGCAAACATTTTGCACAAAGGTCAATATTGTACAAGGCAGCCTCCATCAGCATGTAGTATCCCCAAACTGTTTTGGTTTCATAGTATAGTGTGGGAGAACTACCTCAACACAGTTTACTCGTGCTGATGCTCCTGATGCTGCCATTTCAGGTGCCCGAAAAGGTGCTGCCTTCACATCCTCTGCTGTTGATGCCATTGTACTCTCCCAGGCGATGGGGCAAGGGGCACACTCTGGATCTTCAAATGCTAAGATGAGAAAAATCAATTTCAGTGCCCAAAAGATGGAACTGCTGGAGCAGGTGACTAAAACTACCAAATGGTTTATGGCACTTAAAAGAGAGAGAGCTAACTAATAACATTAGAAAAGAATTTGAAATCAAATGCTCTGATTTTCGAAGCCATCTTAAGCAAGATTATAAATTGGGGAGAATCAAGAGTGTTCGGTATTTCCCCCTTTATTTGACCTGAAAAATGTCACAGAGACATAGACCCATGGTCAAAGAGAGAAAAAGGAGAAAACTTGTGTTCTCTGCAGGGCAAAGTTCCAAGAATGTTCTAACCCTCATCTTCATGAGAATATTAGTCTTGTTTATGGGGGCACAAAACCATTTAGTCATGAAATAAATTAACCTAAAGTACTACATGAAAGAAATTAGCCTACAAAGCTAACGTAAGATCCTATTTTGTGTTTAGAGTCCTAAACTTTTGTGTTCTCATGTTTTAATTTGGTGACATCACCACAAGGTTAGTTTCTCTTGTGATTGTCATATGACAATCTTCAAAATTATCCCTACAGAATAGAATCTAGTGCTGTTAGGAAAATGCATGAAAAATAAATTATTCCCAATGTTCAAAAGTACTCTCATTTTCATCAGATGAGAGAGTACAGGTGTCTCCCAGTATCTGTGGGGGATATATTCTTGCGCCCTGTAGATCCCAGAAACTGTGGATAAGGGGGACCCTATCTCCATGGTTCCCCATGCCCCCACATCCCATTATCTTTGCTTAGCTCAGTGGTTCTCATACTGTGGGTCCGTAGCCCAACAGTAGGTAACAACCCAATTTTTGGTGGCTTGCAAAACTGACAGGGTAGATTAGGCTATGTGCATTACAGGTTAAACAACCTGCTACTTGTGGGGAGCATGACTGCCCAATCACTATTATAGCCACAGAGGCTTGAGCGGCTGGTAAAGTGAAACTTTTTTCCCTATGGGTCCTGATGCTAAAACATTTGAGAATGACTGGCTTAGCTTCATTACATTTGCACGAAAGGAGAATGTATCTTGCTTGAAGAGAAAGCTTACAGTAAGACAAGAAGGCAAGCAGCCTGAAGCCTAGACGGGAGACTAAAAATGAATTCACTTCCTGCTTCCTGTTCGCTTGCAACCCTTCTTTGAGGCTGCTTGCCTGTTTGTCTTGGTATATGATTTCTGCTTATAGCATTTGTTCAAGCAAGACACCTTTTCTCTTAGGCAAATGTAATGAAGATAAACAAGCTGGTAACCACGGATGACTAGGAGGCGCCTGTATTTTGCAAGTAGATACCACCTGTACTAAGCCAACAAATTCAGAATCATAGATATTGGGAGGTGCCTCTACTAAGCAAATAAATTCAAAATGCAAAAATTATGAGAATCAGAATTCTACCAGAACTAAACTTAAGGTCAATGTTTTAAACATTTTTCCCCTCTGTTTGTTCCATTAAGAATGAAGTGGAACAGAAAAAGAAAATGAAATCTACACTTCAATAGGGACCCATATCTGTTTAGCTTGCATATATGAACTATGTTTTCCAACAATGAAAAACTAGTAAAGTAAAAAAGGAAAATTCATAAATTAATAGTTAAAAAGCTAGCAGCATATTTCTGCTATAATGTCATTTCCTTCCAGCATAATCCTAGGTTGTCTACTCAGAAGTAAGCCCCACTGATTTCAGTTACACTTACTGCCAGCTAATGGCCCAACCTGATGGGCCACTTACAGCTCTAGCAATTTGCTCCCATAAGTCACCTTAAGACAGTACAAATATTGTACCACCATCGTGTTCTACGGAATTGCTGGTAGAAACAGCCACAATGGCAGCGGAGGCAGTTTGTAGGTGGTTTGGAGTAGGATTGGGGTGGGTTGAACTGGGGGTGATTTGAGCGTGGAAAGAGTTGGGTCTCAGCGGCAGTTGCTCACACCAAATCTTATCCTCATTTTCCTTTCTTTGAACTTTGGCATATGTCCAACTAATCCCATTGGTGGCTAGGTAGCCTACAGGAAGGCTTACCGGCCTCACTGGTGGTCTGATCACCCCAACTCACTATTGCAGTCAATGAGACTGCATGGCAGAAGATGATGGGGATAGGATTGCACCATATGTATGCATAGGGATTGCAACCCTAGAGTATCGATTCCTCTTTCATAACCATCCCGCTTTCGAGGGTTAACTTTAAGCCAATTGCCTAATGGGGCCTTACGCTAGGGTAATCTTGTGAAATGCACACAACAACAATTGTAACCAACACCTAACACCACATTGTAGATTTTATAGAGAACAACAGCAACATTTTTAATTTCCTTCTGAATTCTTAAAAAATCAGTATTGTTTGTTTATACTGTTTAAAATTAGTATTTTTACTAAGCGCCTGATCCTGAGGGATCTATCGCCAGCAGTACATGCATATTGCCAGCTAAAAGTGTCACAAATCTGCTGTGGAACAAGGGAGTGCCAGCGCCAAGCAGGAGGCTGGCAAGTGCTCCTGCAACGCCAGCCAGCAGTAAGTGTTTTGAGACGGGAACTGGATGGGGGAGATCAGGCCTGGAAGGGGGAAAGGGACTCTTTAACCCCCTCCTGAGCCGGTTGACCTGACACAGGCCTCCTTGATTTTGTATCTGTTCAAACACAGGTGCAGAACCAAGGAGACACATTGCAGCTGGCGGCAGTCTCCCCGGGGTAAGGGAGCAAACACTCCCTTTCCCCTAGATCTTCGGCAGTATTCCAGCAGGCTCAGAATCCCGCAGTCATCATTTTCAGTGCCAGTAGAGCCCCTGGTGCCACCAGGTTCAGGAATCGGCTGCTCATCATTTCACAGTCGCTAAGGACGCAACCCTATAGTAAACTGAGTTAGGCCGGCATAAGCTAAGCCAGCAAAGTTTGGCCAGCACAACTTATTTGCGGATTCAGCACCCATGGATTTGACTCACAATGGGTGCCAAGCTGCAGCTGGAGGGTCTCAAGAGACCTCCTGGACGCAACTCGAAGTGCCTTCCAGTCATGGCTGGGATGTGTTCTGAGGTGTGCAGAGGCTGCCCACAGCCTGGATTTGAAAATATCCACTTATTTCTGTCCTGTAGCAGATCCCCCATGGATAATGAGGGCGCACTGTATTTAATTTGGTGGTAGTGGGAAAGCCAGTAGAAGCTTCTTTGGTATTTTGGATTGACTATAATTATGGCAGTCTAGATACTGTTATATGATTGCTTTAAAAAGAAGTCCTTGGCCTAGACATAAAGATAAACTCTGTGATAAGTGTTCTGATGCTATCTTTGATACTAACATATTTTCCCTAGATGCCTGCAACAATACAAACCTTCCAAATATAGAGCACATGGCACTTGTAAAGCATGCTATTTTTCAATTATCTGCCTTTAGCCCATATTTGGGAGCTCTAGAAATTTGAATTTCGAACTAGAACTATGTATTCACTTGCTAAGGGAGTATGTGGCACCACAGTTACCTGCAGAGGTGATGGCAATAGTTCTCAAAATAGCTTCCTTCAGGAAAGATGAAAAATGTTCACATCTCTTTAAGTACAAGTAAGCACAAATTGCTGGGAGAAATATCAACAACCTCAGATATGCAGATGACACCACTCTAATGGCAGAAAGTGAGGAAGACCTAAAGAACCTTCTGATGAGGGTGAAAGAGGAAAGTGCAAAAATTGGCTTGAAGCTCAACATTAAAAAAAACTAAGATCATGGCAACCACTCCCATCACTTCCTGGCAAATAGAAGGGGAAGAAATGGAAGCAGTGACAGACTTTACTTTCCTGGGGTCACTGCAGATGGTGACTGCAGCCATGAAATTAAAAGACGTTTACTTCTTGGGAGGAAAGCTATGGCGAACTTAGACAACTTAATCAAAAGCCGAGACATCACCCTGCCAACAAAGGTTTGCATAGTCAAAGCTATGGTTTTCCCAGTAGCAATGTATGGCTGTGAGAGCTGGACCATAAGAAAGGCAGAGCGCCGAAGAATAGTTGCTTTTGAATTATGGTGTTGGAGAAGACTCTTGAGAGTCCCCTGGACTGCAAGGAGAGCCAATCGGTCAATCCTACAGGAAGTCAAGCCTGATTGCTCCCTGGAAGGACAAATCCTGAAGCTGAAGCTCCAATACTTTGGCCACCTCATGAGAAGAGAGGACTCTTTAGGAAAGACCCTCTTGCTGGAAAGACTGAAGGCAAAAGGAGAAGGGGGCGGCAGAGGATGAGATGGTTAGATAGTGTCACCGAAGCGATCAATATGAAATTAGGCAAACTCCGGAAGCTAGTGGAGGACAGGGAGGCCTGGCGTGCTGTGGTCCATGGGGTTGTGAAGAGTTGGACACGACTTAGTGACTGAACAACAACAAGAAGCGCAAACTCAAAAACTTTTTCCCTAGCAATTCTAGTGTCGGCTTCAATCAAACCAGAGAAAGGAGGGAGCACATGTATTAACATTTTGAATTCACATCCAAAGAAGCAGGATACTGGCAAAAAAGAAGAGGAGGAAAAGCCCTTCCTAATTATACACATCTCAAACACAGAAAGGATGCACTGGCCTGTTTGTTGACCTGGCAAGGTACACCCTTAGAAAAATGGAAAAGGAATCAAATTCCAAATTCCAAAAACCTTCAATGGCATAAAATAAACAAGTAACAAAGGCAGGCAAACCATATACAAACTACTACTAAATGAATGCCTCTCCATGATACTAAAAGAAAAATAAATATGATTAAAATTAGGAGCACTCTGAAGTTTTTCGACGTCTATTGTTGATTTTTACAATAGAAAAAAAAAAGGAATCAAAGGCATTGTCTAAAACTCCCTAGGAAAATGCACTGTAGATTCTGCAGAAAGGTATTTCTTGATTAGAATAGTAACAGAGAATTAGAATAGTACAAAGATATTCTAATAGAGATTAGAATAGTACAAAGAATAGTAACAGATTCCCATGTTTAGATAATATAAATGAATAAACGCAATTGTATGGCTTAGTCAACTCCTACTCCTACTACTGCCAACTACTTCCTGCACCTGACGTTATTATGGAAACTAGTGGAAGCTTACTTACAACTTTCTGCACTGAAAAAGGGCACAGATGGATGAAAGCAGCATGAATTGTGAGTGATAAAGAGAAAAACAAAAAACATTTCGTTTGTGAGATATGTATGCAATTATTTTGACAATTCCAAACCAAAAACCAGAAATTTTTAAAAAATGAATCATATGAGTAATATGAACATTTTTGTGCTAAAAGTTACAGCAATCATTTAATCAAAGAAGATATTCAACCCGGGCTCAAAGTGCAGCTCATAGCCCAAACAGATCTAACTCTCCCCTCATGCACCCGCCCCACCAGAGCGCATGCTGCATCCTGGCCGGGGGTGGAGGGCAGAGCCAGGACATTTGTTCTCTTGCCTGGGGGTAAGCATCAGGTGGATCTACTTGCAAGTCGGAGTGGATCTGGAAAGGCATATCAAGACCAGGAAAGGGGATAGAACATTAGCAATGCTGTTGCCGCTGATACTGCCCCCTTCTCAGCCTAGACACAGCCCCTCTCTGCACTGGTCTCCACCTGTTCCTCCCCCTCTACCCACCGTCCATTCTCCACCCCCTATGCTGATTTACCAAAGTTGTTGCTTCTTTGCAGGCAGCTGGTGTGCAGTGGACTGGATAGGTAGACTAGAGGTTTGCCTTTTGTGACCAACACAACACACAGAATGCGAGTTCTGGCTCTGCAGCAGGCCCAGTAGTGTGAAGTACCACACTGTGAAGACTACACCTGGGACTGAGGTTTAGGTGAATCAACGAATGCTGTTAATTTGTTAAAAAAACAAAACACCTCATTGAAAAATGGTGGTTAGACCAATCTGCCTATGTAAGCTGCCTTGGGCATTTGCTTCGGCATGGGAAACGTGGGCCACAAACGTTTCAAATAAATAAATTGTTCAGTGAGGAACAAAACGTCCAACTTCTAATCTTTTTCGTGCCCTCCCATAATAACAAATACAAGATAAGAAAGAATAGATCAGGAGGGGCACACTGCCATACGTATTTGGCATGTTATAGTTCCTTCTAAATGAACATAACTATGGGCTCAATCTTGAGCCTGTTATTGCTGGTGGTATGTGTGAACCACCGGCTAAAAGTTTCGTAAATGTGCCATAAAGCACCTCTAAGACACTTCACTGCCTGTGCTGGGCTGGTGCTCAGTTTATGCCAGGCCCCAGCAAGGGCAGACGGGACGGCCAGCACTCCAGAAGTGGTAGCCACTGGTAACTCCCTTTGGGATGAGAGGAGGCGGGGAGGGGGCAGAAGGAGGGGAGGAGCCATACCATGAGGGAGTTGGACCAGCGGTGGCTTCCACTACTGGATCTTATCCCCAGCCTGGGCCCAGGCAGCCTGAAAGGGACTACTTAGCTGAGAAGCCCCACTGCAGTTAGCGGGGTTTTTCCTGGGGAAAGGGGATGAATGTCTCCTTCTTCCGAGGAGCCTCCAGTGGCTGCATGGCTGATGTGGGATTCAGCAGTCGCTGTTTTGGTACCGGTGCTCCTACTGCAGCTGGACAGGATTGGGCTGTAAGTAGCCAAAATACCTGCCTCCTAAATCTTTAAAAATGCAGATGAAGGAGAGTAAATAAAGCAGACAGTGGAGATCAGAACAGAAATACTTAAACTGCCAAGTTTGCAGTGTATAGGAAAGGAAAAGCATAAACATTAGATCTTCTTGAGGATATAATTCTCAACCATGGACCTCTGTGAAGCACTCCCATATCCTAAATTCTTGCATTTGGATTATCTGGACTGGCCGTGTGACCAGCCTGTTACTTGAGAAGGTCTGACATTATTCTTGCCTAAACCTTTAAGTCATCAAGGGATATCAGCAGTGGTTCTATGTCCAGCTTAACTAGCAGGAATCCTGCTTCTGTATGTACAGTAGCTGAAGTAAGGGTCAAGCTATCTTTCTGCATCATTAGCTTAAATAGAATTCCTGCAGTAGAGATTAGTGATAATTAACAGGAAGCAGAAATTTAACCTTCACTCTTAGTTTCCCTTTTAGCCTTCAGGCTGCCTGCCTGTTTGTCTTGCTATAAGCTTTCCACTGATAGTGTTTGGTTAAAGCAAGACTCATTGTTGCTTTGAGCAAATCTAACCAAGATAAACAAAGGCAATGGGGTGCAGGGGGCAGGAAATGCGAATAACCGGATCTGTGGAGACAAAATTCATGAATATCAGGGTACGCCTGTACTTCCAGAAAGCAGCCGTTAATGCCATTTTTATTATTATTAACACACGGAGACTAGCAAGTGGAACTGACACAAAGAGCTACTTCTAGTACAGCTTCTGCTTTTGAAAAATAATGTTGTTATCATTGAATGAAGCACCTTTTTTACAGAAATGTTCCAAGGCAGCTTTGAGATGCAGTTATTTGACAGGCCATTTAAAATGAAAGTGATAATTTCACTTATCAGGGTAAAATAGTTTTGCAAAACCTTTTCTTTTTCTAATTAATTATACATGGCCTGATCTTAATTAAACTCAGAATAATGGTTATAATTCCCCTAGCTGAACATCTTATCTGGTAACCAGCTCATACAGTTTGTCCTGGCCAGGACACCTGAAGTACATTATGAAGCATTGTGAAGAATAGGGGCAAATTGTACTGACAGATCTTTACTGAAAGTAATTCTTCAACAGCAGCCATTCTGAATCAATTAATCACAGTAAAAGCCTTTTTAATTATGTGATTCTACATCACATGGACAATTTTTTCATGTTAATATATTATGTTGTTGACAATGGTTGAACTAGACATTGTTTAGCTTAAATTGATATTAATTTCTTATTGAAGGAAAAAATATAAATACACCAGTAAATTGTTTGAGATACCTGACAGGATAACACACAGGATATACCATTTTTTTAAAAAAATCATGCTTTAAAAAAATTAAATGTGAATTTGACCAAAAGAATCAGACCCTTGTCTCCATTTGTCATGCAAAACATATATTCCAGTAAGTATAGGAAACCAGCATGTCGTGCCGCCCCCGGCTGCCCCACGGATCGCCCTGACTATAGGGGAGCTTGGGCAGGGCTTGCCAGGGCGGGGCTCACCGGAGGAACCCGAACGCGGCATACCTGGGATGGCCGTGCCGGGTTCGCCCCCATGGATCGCCCCCCCCCCCGTGGGGGTGGAGCTGGCTCCCAGGTGGCGGCCGGCAAAGCAGCGGCCGCCGTACAATGTTGGTGGGACACTGCCGGTCCAGAGGCGGTGCCTAGGGAGCCTGGAGCCCTGTGCTATCGGCCTCCCTGGGAGGCAGCACTGGGTGATGATGTCACCCGGGAGGCCGACATCCCGGCCGAGTTCACGTGAGACCTCGGCTGGGGGGGGGGGGCTTGGGGAGGCAGGGCCTGGGAGCCCCGGCCAGAGGCTCATAAGGAGCCCGGCGATTGGGGAAGGAGCTCGCTCTTCCCCAGGCTGGGAGTGGGGAGAGCGAGTGGCCTCCGGCGAGCCGGGCTATGGCACTGAGCTCGCCCCTGACCGTTGCCTGACAGCGGCCTGGGGTGCCCCACTCCAGAGGGGGGAAGCCCCAGGGGACTACTGCCCGGGACCAGCTGGCTACCTCTCAGGGGGCGCAGGGAGAAGCCTCCGCCGGTCCGGGAGATGCGGGGGGAGCCCCTGAGAGCCCCCCACTGCCCCGGGGACACACACCAGGGGGCGATGCAGATTCCCCCAGAACAGCGAGAGCATCAACACCCAACAGGCCGCTGGAGATCCATTTGAAGGGGCAGGACCACCCCTGTGAAACCACCGGGGAGATCCCGATCCTCGTGCCGCTTGTGAAGGAACATGGCACAGATGAAGGTAAAAGCCATAACAAAAATAAACTGAGCAGAACCTTTGCCCGTCTTACGATTTCTTCACGCTCTGCGATCCGGCACCAACTCCATCGTAACGTGAGTACCAGCTCCCCCGCCCCAGCGGCCATGGATGATGTCACACAGCACCTATTCAATAGCTAGCAAAATGAATTTTTGGCAGCCTAACTGACTGTGTCTGAAATCGAATCAGCAATTAAAAGTATGAAAAAAGAGTAAACTCAAGCTGAGATTGTTACTCGTGTTATAAAGCTCTTGATACTACTTTGATAATCCCTGCTACTACGGAACATTGTCACGATCTGTTATTGAGCATGTTGTTAAAATATAGATGTTGGTATTTTTACATAGCACAATGTGGTCCTTTGGAATTCCTTCATAATTCATATTTGGGAAAAAGTCTTCATGTATGAAATAGGGACGTGGTGGCTGCAGATTAAATCGCTGTTGCTGAACTTGCTGACTGGAAGTTTGGCAGTTCGAGACTGCGCAATGGAGTGAGCTCCTACTGCTTGTCCCAGCTCCTGCCAACCTAGCAGTTTGAAAGCATATAAAAATGTGGGTAGATCAATAGGTACCACTTCAGCAGGAATGTAACAGCGTGCTGTGCACCTTGGTATATAGTCATGCTGGCCACATAACCATGGAAGCTTGTCCTCAGGACAAACGCCGGCTCTTCAGCATAGAAATGGAGATGAGTACCGCCCCCTACAGTCGGTCACAACTAGACCATTCAGTCGTGGGGAAACCTTTACCTTTATGAAACAGTACAGTAACCAACTACAGTAATCAATATCAGCCTTCAGCCTGCCTTGTTGCTTATGGTATGCTGAGGTTGCCTCCATTATGCATATTATTCAATTAGATTTAATGCCTGGTGAGTGCTGCCAGGGAAGCTACAGGCAGCTATCATGCAAACAACTCCTTTTTTGTTTTTTTACACTGCATTATTAGTCAATTGGTAGTTTTCCGCTACGTGCTGGTTGTAAGTAGATAGCTCTCACTACATCAAGGAATATTAACTTATTACACCCTCATTACATCAAGGATAGTTTAAATGAACCAGAATGTTATTCTGGATACTTTCTTGATATATGGGCTTCCTTAATAGTAAATTACTGCAGCAAAAGTAATACTCTTAAAATCAATGTGGTCTCATGCATCATATACCTGTTGAAGTTGCTTCCAGTTCATAGTTCCTTTAACTTTTGATTAAATGAAAATCTTTATTTAGAATATTTATATGGGCCTAGTAGGGTAGATTGATATAAATCAAGGTGATTTACAGCCAAATCCTGTTGGGCTTGTATGCTGGTAGAATGAGTGCTCTGCCAGGACAAACCGCATCATGGCAGTTGCAAGAAGCTCTCTGGCAGCATGTTGAGTTGCACATTGCTGAAGAACTGGCACCGAGGCCAGAGCCTTCGCCCATGTGCTGGCGGACCCACAGAGATCTGCCAATTCAGGTAGGAGGGCAGGGAAGAAGGGATGGGAAGAACTTTGCCTATGAATTTCTGCCTGTTTTGTAGATATTAAAGACACAGCACTTCTCTGTCCATATATTTGCATTATTGCAAATTCTTGCAGGTTAGTAGAAAGACCAAATTCATAAGTTGCAATGGGGGCATATTAGGGGCTTCGAAGCAGATCCAGCATGGCATTCTATGTGGGAAGTTCCTTCCTGAAGCTTTACCCCTAATTGCCTGCTGCAGTGGTGTCATCTAAATGATTTAAGAACAGGTACTCACTTTTGATTGGCACGTGTTGGGACCCACCCACCGGAAGTGACGTCATAAGCCAGAAGGGATGTCGTGGCAGGAAGTGACATGAAAAAAGCCCTTTTTGAGGCCTCAGATGATTTTAAACTGACCCAACAGTTGCAACAGTATTCCACAGCACCCCCCAGAACATGTTAAGGAGGCCTGGCATCATGTTAAAACCCCAGAGCAACTCATTTTTCAGTGGCAAGGAAAGGAAAGGCTCCACTCACTGCCTGCCTGCCTGCCTGGCTCTGAGAACATGCAGGCAACTCAAACATGCAGGAAATTCAAACGTTGCAGAGGGCGGAGTTGACGAGTGGGCAGGCGAATGGGCGGGGCCAGCTGTAATCCTAGAAACCGGTACTCGCGTACCCCCGCGTACCCCCTGCATGACATCACTGGTCTGCTGCAATTTGAGCTACATTACCACACTTCCTTTTCCGAGGTATGAGCATGCATGCACTCGGGCATGATTAAAATTGCTGTCGCAGTGGGGGAAGCCACTTTGATCAATAGCTTCTGAGCTGCAACAGTCATCATATGATTCTGTTTTTTCAGGAGATAAGGAAACCAAGATTATTCACAAGCCAGCTACCAGAGATTTGGACCTCAAGATTTCATTTTACGGCTATTAATGCAAAACGTGAGTGTCTTGCTGAATAAGGCAAGCCCTTTGGTTGGGCTTGAACCTCACTTGGTTCCTAGCCTCTGTCTCTGGCAGCAGGCTACCAGCATCCTGCTTTATGTGAGTGCTATTGAGGCTCCCCTCGTGACTTGTCCTGGTCCCTCCCCTGATCAAAAGGTTACTTGCTGCTGGGGAATTTGAATTCTGCATAGAAAGACATATATTTACTTCACATGGCTAGCCTCTTTTATCTTTTGCTCTGTCATGGTCAAAAACGTAATTCTTGGACATGTGAGTGGCATATGGGGACTATAACTGAAATCCCTAGCAGTTCTCTACTTTGTCCCCTTTGCTGCTCATGCCACAGTATTCCTGTAGGAGATGGAGGTTCTATAGTATCCTTGCGTCATGTTTATGGTGTATTGTTGGATCATTTACTCATGATTGGTGGTGGTGACTAGTGCTCATTCCTAGGAGCCACTGGGGGGATGTTATTCCATTGGACTCATTGGACCCACACCTGCCCTTTGTGTTCAACCTAACACCACTTGTCTGACCATCAGTTTAGGAGCTTGGTAGGCATGATTTTTGGCTCCCTGCACATCAAGTTGGCATGGTTACTACTACATGGATGATGGGCTGTGTTGGCAATTTGCATGGATGCGGGCAGCAGTACTGAGAAGGCTACATCAGCAGGGTGTTGCCTAGGCTTTGGTGTGCCTCCTCCCCATTTGTGCTGGATGAGCTTTGGATATGGTCATCAATGCCACTTTTGCACCATCAGTATAGGACTGAGCTGTAAATGTAAGCAAATTGAATCCCATGGCTCCACTTCCACTGGAAATGTCTATCATAAATCTCAGGAGGTTTTTATTTTCCTTCCTTTTTATTTATTGCTGATATAATGCTATAGCATGATATTTTCTGGAAGTTTATTAAGTCCAAATTTTTGAAAAAAGATTAATACAGGATCTAATCTAATCTAATCTAAATACAGGTGTCAAACATAAGGCCCTGTGGGCCACAGCCCGTGGGGTGGCCCCCCACCCATCAACACCACTTACCTGGGGCATCCGACGGGCAGGGCAGACTCCGGGGGCCCGCAGACAGGTGCGCTCCCTGCCACACTGGCCCCGCCGAGCCCTGGGATGGGAGCCGGTGGTGCGGCTCATCTCAAGCCGCTCCAAGCGAGTGGTGAGCTGGCCAGCTCGCGCCCCATAGCTGGCGGGCTGCAGCAGGCGCATTTCATGCCGCGCTGGCTCCACGGACCCCCAAGACCCCCAAGCCTGCATTGGCAGTCCACGGCGCGGCTTGAGCCTCTCCTGGGGGGCGGCGAGCAGGCTGACGCGCACCCCGGCAATGGGGGAGCCAGCGCTGGCATGATTGGCCCGGCTGGCTCAAGCAGGGAGGCCGGGCTGTACGTGCGCAGCCCTGCTCCTGCCTAACCTGAACTCCCATGAGATCTCGCGGGTGAGATCTCGGGGGAGGGGAGGGGCCCAGCCTCACCGGGCTGGAGCTCATAAGGAGCTCAGCTGGGGAGATGAGCGGACGTGTCCTGAGGCCGGGTGAAAGTTCGGCAGCAGGAGGCTCCATGGGGGTTGGCCACCCTCCTCCCCGGCAGACCTCCTCAAGGGGGACATGTTGGGCTGTCGAGGCCTCAGAGCAGGGCGCACCAGAGAGCGCTCCTGGGCCGGCAGCCCAGGGAACCAGGATAGTGGCAGGTGGGCTAGCGGAGACAACCCGGAGGAGAGGCGAAGGAACAGCCACCCTGGGGAGCAGCCTGCCGATCCTACCCTCGCTAGGACGGGATTGGAGGGGACCCGTGCCCCCATACTTGGTGATAACCCCGGAGCATCGAGGGGGGAGCCAACCGGAGTCGGGCACCCCGTCTGTCAAACCGCCTCTGCCCGCCCAGGCACCAACAGAACCGCGCCCCCCTCCATGGGCACGCCGACCTGAAGCTGAGAGCCCTGAAAGGAACACCAGAGGGCACGCGCCACAACTGCCACCACCAGACACCATGGCCCGGCGCCATTCCCTGTAAGCAAAGGGGCAACCGAGACCCCAACCTGGACTTTACAGGGGAGCCTGTGCTATAATGCGGCACCCCCTTCCTGTGTTGTATGCCTTCTTTGAGTCAATGAATGTTAAGTCGCTGTGCCAAATCAACAGCCTCCGGAGCACACCTATTCCAGTGTCCCGCCTTTCTCTGTATAGCAGCCGTTGTCAGCGCCTGCTCCTCCACAAGCTCCACCACTCCCCCATGTCCCAGGCTGCCGGCGAGATCCCCATGGACACGACAGGCCCACAGGCCAGGCTCCTGGAAGCTCTTTATCTGGCCCTCGGGGCCATTCTCAGCATCATTCTCAGGGTGCAATCCAACCTGGCCGGCCAGCACCATATCTGATGCTGGGTTGGGGGAGGCTGGAGCCTCCGCGGCAAGGGAGCGTGCACTCCCTTACTATGCGCTCCTCAGATCTGCACCCGCTAAAGAGTGGGCGCAAATCCAAGGAGACTGCGCAGCCCAAATTGGGGCCACACGGCCTCTGGCACAGCCCTAGGATTCGGCCTTATGGCCGAAGTCCCACCCCCACCTCCCCTCTAATCCCTGGGGCGTGCTGTCAGCGCGCCTCCCTTGCACCAGCCGGCTTTGGCCAATGCAAGAGAGGCGCTGCGCAGGCGCTACAGGGCTGGCACTGCCAGCAGCGCCGGCCCCGTGGCCTTACCACTGACATTGGGAGGCTGCTAGGCGCCCCCGTGTCGGCGCTAAGCGCCAGGTAGAATGGTGCTGCCTGCCACTCTCAGCTAACTGAAAAGGCAGCCTGTGTGATAATTGGGCTCTCCCGTATCTTGAAAATATTATAAAAACGTGCATATTTTCTATTCTCCCAATTAGTTCCTGGTTACGACCTGCTTAATGGCATCATTTCCTGTCTTATGACATCACTTCTGGCCCTCAGAAGGCATCATGAATGCTATTCAGCTTGCAGTGTGAAACATCCCTGATCTAAGCCATCAGTCTAGACAATGATACTTGCAGTTTCAGAAAATCTTATAAAATAAAGAAAAGTGAAAAGAATACTAGAGCCTGTAGTAGTTGTTTTTTTGCTGTGTACAAGATTATCCGTGTGTGGAAATTACTCAAATCTGCCATGCAAAACTTGGAAAGTTGCAGCTAGTGACACGAACAAGCAACTTGGTACTAATTTCTCTTTTCTGAAAATATTTTCCAATAGTTTTCCATTATTGACAAATGATTAGAATAACATGGCAAACAATTCCCAATAAACTAGAGGTTGTTAATTTAATTATTAATGTTCTAATTATACAATTATTTAATAGATATAAGAAAATATCTGGAGTTTTGTTTTTTATTTTGCTATATATAATAAATATAAAAGGTAACACATACCTTCATTGACTCTGCAGTAAAATATATTAGTGTCATAATGAAAAAGTTAAAATGAAATATATTTGCTCTATCAGATTACAATTTACATTTCTATGGTTCACACTATGTATAAAAAGAAGTGAAACAATGGCCCCAATGTTCATGTGTCATCAGGGCAAATTACTGTTCAGTTGAAAAAATTGCTCACCCAAGTACATCTGCTGCTCCCATAGTAAACAAACAAACAAACAAACAAACAAACAAACAAACAAACAAACAAGCAAACAAAAGTACCTAAATGCACAAGTGCTCTGTGGAAAGTTCTCTGTACTCTACAAAAAGTTCTCTGTACCCTATACTCTATAAAAAGTTCTGTTCTTATTAGAATAAAATAAGGGACAAATTCAGAATATTTTCTTAACATGAATGTAGTGTTCCTTCTCATATATTATTCTGAGAATCTCATTGTTTATTTGCATATGTATTTATCAAGTGTACTACTTTGTCAAGTGAAACTATGATGCGTAAAATAATCTGCTATTGATTTTCAATGCCAGGACTTCAATGCACTTCAAAATGACGCTCTTTCCTAATCGGACAGTCTAAATGCATTGTCCAGGTTTAAAGATGCGACCCATCATGTACTCCTCATGCATGGGAATCTTCTAGTTTCCTTTTCCATTGGAAATCCCCAGTGCCCTTTGAGAATCTTTCCCAGGTTGCGAGGCCATCCAAAGTGGTGCCCTATGAGACGCAAGAGCATGCTTTTAAAAATATCTACCCTTACACACACGAGGAAGCCTATTATCCATGGGCTTTAATCCTAACCAGTTTTGTCTCTAATGCTCTTAAGCATTTCCAGTTTTTTTAAAAAAAGTTTGCAGGCAGCCCATGAAGGGCTCATCCCAATTAGGAAATCAACAGCATATTCAGGTCTGAAACTTTTAAGTTTTGGAGTGGTAGTTTTGTTAACATTTGTGGTATTGCTAAACAATGAATATTCAGGGCAGATGTTTATTACAAGAAACACAAACTCTTTCCATTAGAGAGATGTCCAGACTAATGTGGGTGATAGGAAGAATAAAGTCTCCATTATATTGCTGGAATGGAATCAAAATCCATAGACTTGTTTTTGGATAGGATATGAAATTTCGGCTGTGACAAGCTGCTGTACTTGTTGTGGTAAGATGGAGTTGCTGATGAGCTGATTAATCACTGCCAGTGAGTGCTGCAGGTCAGTGTGTGAGAAGGCCAGCCAGCAAAAGAACAGAGTATTGGCTTGAGGACCTAGCCAGGCTTGACTTACTATTGCACGCTTGTGAGTAGAAAACCACACTGTGAAGGCTACATCTAGTACTGAGGATAAAGTGAATCACAGAATACTGTATATTTGTAAAAACTCAATTGAAAAATGGTGGTTTAGACGAGCCTGCCCATGTAAGCCGCCTTGGGCATTTGCTTCGGCATGGAAAAGGTGGGGTATAAATTCTTCAAATCAATAAAAATTATAATAAATATTTTAAATCTGTATCAGTTCTCCAAAATGAAGATTTGTGAATACTATGTATATATAGGAATGAGTGAATATATGTAAGAGTTGAGTGGACATGTTAGATGGTTTCTGAACTTCTTGAAATAGAAGTGATGCAAAATACCAGCCTCCAGGAGCTTTGTGTTTTGCATGCTTGTGGTCATGCCTGAAAGAATCTCCAAAGGCAAACTGAAAACATGCCTCATCAAAACACAGAGCGAGGCTGCTCGGATTCTTCCTGCCTCTCGGTTCCTAAAATATAAACACAAGCTATCTGGAATGAAAGAAACTGATTGTATATGTATTAACCCACATAACAGAGATATGGAAAATGCTGCTGGAACAGGGCATGGAAGGTAGTATCTAGGTGGATTAAAACATACATGGCTATGCTGGGAAGAAAAAGAGGACACACACATCATAAGATTAATGGATTCATCATAGGATTACACTTCGTAGAATTAATTAATTCAAATTAGAATTTTTATCAAAAAAAAAAGGGGGGGAAGGCAATAAGTCCAGGAGAACAAGTACTGAGATAAAATATTGGCACAGTGATCATTCCAACCCAAAGGTTACAAAGCAGGCAGACCCCCTGAACTGGAAGCAAATGTGTACAAGTAGTGTAACTGATGTGGGATGCAGCGATGAAACCAGGTTTTCTTTTCGTTCATGAAACAAAATGCAGGCATTTTGCATTGACACGGTGGCCTGCTTTAGCTATAGTGGGTGTGTTAGAAATAAGATACTTAGCACATTGTATTCTGGCTTTGCTTAACCCAAAGGATAAGAGCAAACATAAAAGCAGCAGGTTTTTGTATTCTATGTAGAGATTATCATTTTAGAAAAATACGAAAGATATGAAACTCTCTCAGCCTCAAAGGTAAATGTTTTGTCAGGATGTGCTATGATCAGCTATGATAAGGGTGACCATGGGGCACATGTGAAGGAGACAAGTGGTTGCTGTTAAGGATAAATAGCGGACCAAACCCAGAGAAAAACCGAGTCAAAGCAGATGACCTTTCAGACTATGGTATTTGTTTGAAACTTCCAAGATAAGTGACATTTGTTCACTGGTGGTGAGATAGGCTGAATTATCTGGGGAACTTTTTGCAGGTTTTGCAAACTAAATTATTCATTTGGTCTATAAGAATGAGCAGTTTTGTTAGCACAGTTCAGACACGGTTGGTCACCCTATTTTGAAAAGTGTTGTACTTGGAATGTTTAAATTATTAAGCAAAGCTTTTTGAATTATACTTTAGCTGGGTCAATATGTAAGCATCTGAAATAGAAATCCTTACTCCCAACACCAACAACTTTCTCAGCCAATCCTATGTAACGGCAATGCTGTGGAGGCAATACGGCTTCCAGTGTACCTCACGAGGGAGTTTCAGCGTCACCTCCGGGTACCCCACCTCATTTTACCCTTATCCACTTCCCTCCCACCCCCTGCATGACTTTGTCCCTGGTGGCAGGCACCCCCAGTCTGTCGATGCACGGACTCGGATGTTTGCTGTTTGTGGTAGTGGCCAGGTGGCACTGCCATTTTTGTGACAGCCATAAAGCGGTTTCCGATGCCAGAAGTGCGTTCTTGGGGCAGGGGGGCAAATGCCCCTTAGGATTGTGCTGTAAAAATCTCAACATCCAGCAATGGGAACTTTCACCTTCATTATATCACTTCACCTTAACGAATTTCATGAGAGCAATACTGGACAATATTTTCTGAACGTTCACATTGCAGGGCTATCATGATCACCTTTTCCACACATTTTCAAGGGGAAAATATCAACTATTATATAGATAGTTATTCAGAATTTAGCTTAGCAAATCAAGCTATTTAAAAGGAAAAAAAAACCCATAGGAACTCATAAAATATAATAGGATTGGGGTTTTTTGTTTTGGAAAAAACCCTGTTTCAAAATAACTCACACCCCTGATTGCTTAATTAGGATTGTAACAAAGATCAAATGCCTTCTCCAGATTCCCTTCCTATGAACTACTGTAACTTGTCTGACCAACTCCTTTATTTCCACAGCTGCAACAAGACAAATGAAGTTTCATTGGAGGGAAGGATGTCTACCCTCCCTTTTTCCTGGGATACTACAGCAGCAGCACTTCAGGCACCAAGGACCCTTTAAAATGTAGTTTGTGCACACCCCAATGAACACTTGAGATACCAAGCTGGGAGAATGGGCCACTTTATTAACTAGCAATTACATATGAGGGAAAAGGAGAAATCTGAGACCTGCAGCTCTCAATGTGGCGAAGCACCTGTAAGCGCCAAAGCTGGATCAAGGCAAGAGGCACCAGAATACCACCTGGCACTTGGCCAGCTGTTACCACTTGATTCCAAGCCGCGCCCCTGTCCAGGACTGACTCCAAGTCATGCCCCTGTTCGGGCTGCACCAGCTTATCACAGAACCTCACGAGGGGGCTGAGGCAGCTGGACCACACACATCAATCGATGGATCAATCGATCAATCGATCGATCAATCAATCAATCAATCAATCAATCAATCAATCAATCAACAGGTACTTATATACCACTTTTCAACACAAGTTCACAAAGCGGTTTACAGGCAAACAGTAATAATGAAGTTAAATGTTTCACTATCCCAAAAGGGCTCACAATCTACAAAAATGCAGAACACCCCCAGCAACAGCCACCAGAAAAGACACTGCACAGGGGTGAAGAGGAACCGTTACTCTCCCCCTGCTAATTAGAAGAGGAGCACCACTTGGAAAAGTGCCTCTTGCCCAGTTAGCAGGGGTGATCCACCCCATGCTGCTGGGTCTTTGAGACAGCCCCTGCAATCCAGGCCAAGGACCACCCATCCAACCCCTCATGCTGTTAGGCCACTGAGGAGTGGAAGTGGGTTCAGCCTAGCCTCTTCCGATCTCAAGGTGCACACCAATGGGCCAAGCTCATGCCTTCGAACCTGCACTACCTGCAAAATCAACATAACCAATAGGTTAAGCAAGACAAAAAGAAAGGACCCCACCCAGTAATGGCATCTAAATGATTTAGCAACAGGTACTCACTTTTGATTGGCACTTGTGTCAGGGCCCACCCACTGGAAGTGAGGTCATAGCCGGACCCCCAGGAACCGCCGCGCCTCCTCAGTAGGCCGTGCGGCAGCCTGGGAGAAGGCCCAGGAGTCCCGGGCCTTCTCTGGGGCCACTGCGGGGGCTACCGATTCCCCCCGGAACTGCTGCACCTCATCGGGAGGGAGCCCCAGGCAGCCTATCTGCTCACGTTACTGCTGCCGTCGGTTTCCCTCGCTCCGCTGCCTGCCTGCCTGCCTGGCTCTGAGAACATGCAGGCAACTCAAACGTGCAGGCAATTCAAACGTCGCAGGGGGCGGAGCGCCGACGGAGTCGATGAGTGGGCGGGTGAATAGGCGGGGCCAGCCCTAATCCTAGGAACGGGTAGGCGCGTACCCCCACGTACCCGCTACATGACATGTCTGACCCCATCCCACCCAGTGACGTAGGCGAAAAAACTGCCCACCAATGGCCAATCAGGTGAGCAGAAAAATTCCTAGCTGGTCCCAAAAGGTGGCCAGCGAAACCCAGGATGTTCAAAGGGTGGGCAACAATAATTTGCATGTGATTGAGCATGAGAGAGAGAGAGAGAGAGAGAGAGAGAGAGAGAGAGAGAGAGAGAGATGGGAATGGCTTGTTTAAATGCTGTTAAGCCCCAACCTTCGATCCAGATCATAACCAATCTTCCCACAGGGAAGGAATCTCATGCCCCTGGGCTGACCAAACAAAATCCCAATCTTGAGCTTTGAAGCATGAGACTGACATTCTCCAAGGGCTCCTTAGTATGTCTTTTGTGCCTAGATACTGCTGGCATAATTACAGAAGGTAGTGAGTTAAAATCGGTTACCTAAAAATCTTCCCTGAGGCAGCTCCCTTGCATAGAGCAATCTCCACAGGGCTAACAACTTCTTGTTTTCTCTTGTCTTCTTTCTTGCTGGACATGCACAGGCAGAATGACGGCCTGTTGCAGACAATGGGAGATCTAAACATGACTCCCACGTGTCTAAGACCATGCAGAAACCTCCATATTTCCCTGGTATATTATTACTTGAGAGAACATGATGAGGGGAAAAAGGAAACAACAGAGCTCTGTGAACGGTAATTTCTGCTCATACATACTGTAAGTACTGCACCTGAGTAGAGATGGATAATGCTCTAGGTTTTTAGATGACAAGACAGTCACGGGATGGATTGCATCCAAGGCTCTGCAAATATGTGCCACAGACAAGTCTCTCTCTCTCTCTCTCTCTCTCTCTCTCTCTCTCTCTCTCTCTCTCTCTCTCTCTCTCTCTCTCTTTCACACACACACACACACACACCAAGCTGAACTGGCACCTTAAGTTGTGCCCAAATTCTACTGCTCCCAACGTTATTTAAAGATAGGTCGTACATATATGCGCCTCACACCCCCTATTACTGCTGTCTTACCATCTCCCCTTCACTGTTCCTGCCTTTCACCCTCATTCTTCCTCTGCCCACCACTTCTTCAAAATTTGGTGGGCAGAGTAATCATAGTACCTCTTCAAGTCAGCTTTTTCTATAAAAATCAAGGAGTGTCCTCAGTGGAGAGAAGAAGAGGCAGATGAGGGAAGATGCAGCAACTCCAACCATCCTCCAATTGCTATCCTGGGAAGACAGCCATCTTCTCTTCCTGTGCTACCACCATGATTTCCAGCAATGTTGACAGACGATGGCACAGAGAGGCACATTCTCCGGGGACAGCAAGTGATGGGGACAGCGGCTGGGTGGAGTGACTGGACAGGCAACAGGCAAGCAAGGCACAGCCTACCACCTCCTTAGCCCACCACTTGAGCTGACCAGCTTCATCTGGCTTCATGGGTTGGCTGGCTCTGCACA
The DNA here is from genome assembly GCA_029204185.1 of Lerista edwardsae. Taxonomy (NCBI): domain Eukaryota; kingdom Metazoa; phylum Chordata; class Lepidosauria; order Squamata; family Scincidae; genus Lerista; species Lerista edwardsae. The sequence continues at coordinate 1,305 of JAJKFI010018150.1, read as the reverse complement.
CGGTCACATGCACACACACACGGTCACATTTCACCAGAGGCAAGAGAACTAGAGAATATGTTAAAATTGCTTACCAATACATATCTCTCAATGACAATAAAACAGAGAAAATCTTAGATTATGAATTGCAATTATATAGCTAGTCTTCCAAGGAAAGACAATGGGAAAACATAATTAGAAGGGAGATGGGATATACACACGACTACTTCTATAATAATAATAATAATTATTATTATTATTTATTTAATTTATACCCCGCCTTTCTGCCCAAAGGCACCCAAGGCGGCTTACAATAAAACAGTAAAATACAATAAAATTCACAATTTAACATTAAAAAGCAATAATTTAAAAACAATATTAAAACAATTAAAATTTAAAACAACAAGCTCCGTGGATCATAAAATATAACCAAAAGTATAAAAACCAGCCAGCCTGTCAACAATTAAAAGCTTTTCGAAATAAAAAGGCCTTCAGCCCCCGCCAGAATGTTGCCAAAGAGGGAGCGGTTTTTAATTCTAAGGGGAGGGTATTCCAAAGTTGGGGGGCCACCACTGAGAAGGCCCTATTCCTGGCCGCCGTCCCTCTCACCTTTCCTGGTGGCGGCACAGTCAAAAGGGCCCCCCCCAGATTATCTGAGAGCACGGGCAGGATTATATGGGAGGAGCCGGTCCCTCAAATACCCCGGGCCTGAGCTGTAAAGGGCTTTAACCGTCAAAACTAGGCACCTTGAATTGGGCCCGGAACAGACCCGGCAGCCAGTGTAGTCGCCGAAGCAACGGCTCGACAGAGTCAAACCGATGTGCCCCAGCAACCACCCAAGCCACCGCGTTCTGTACTAGTTGTAATTTTCAGACCGTCTTCAAAGGCAGCCCCATGTAGAGCGCATTGCAATAATCTAATCTAGATGTCACTAGGGCGTGGGTCACTGTGGCCAGGTCTGCGCAGCTCAGGTACTGTCGCAGCTGGCGAATCAGCCAAAGCTGAGCAAAGGCTCCCCTGGCCACCGCCGCCACCTGGGAATCCAATAATCTGCTATGATGAGGAGATCCAGGAGATCTTTCCAAGCTTAGTGGTTGGAAGTTCTTTAACTGGAGCTGCCAGAGGCTCATTGTAGGACCTTATCTGCATACAAGGCATGTGCTCCATCACTGAGCTATGGTTGAATTAATAGAAGTAGGGAGAAGGCTCCAACTGATAAATCTGTCTTTCATGCTATTATTTTCTGGCAAATAAATTTTCACTGGCACTAAAGCAAGCTGAGAGAGAGAGAGAGAGAGAGAGAGAGAGAGAGAGAGAGAGAGAGAG
>JAJKFI010018149.1:0-11146 GCA_029204185.1 Lerista edwardsae | reverse complement strand
AGAGAGAGAGAGAGAGAGAGAGAGAGAGAGAGAGAGAGAGAGAGAGATTGAGAACATAAGTGGATCCTGGTTGATTTTGGAACTAGGGAGGAAGATACATTGGAGAAATATGGAAAACATCATTGATTTTGTAGAGAGAGTTCCATGCTGATATTTAAAAAGCCAGAAATGGGGCAAATGAGAGGGTGTGCACATATAGTTGTGCTGCCAGGATGCAGAAGTTTCTTCAGGCAATGGATTTTCCTGCAATACCACTACCACCTCTCTTGTGATCCATCCACTCACCATCACCACCACCCAAAATTTTTTGGCAGCAAAGAAGTGACTACCGCCCCACTCCAACCTGCACATGGCATGCTGCTGCCAGCAATTGACTGCAATTGTACGTAGAGCCAACATGGCAATTACAGCATGACAATGAAGGTGCACTTGCAAACTTGATGGCATCTTGCTTTTACTGTATGTCTATTGGATATTTTCCCCTTCATGGATCACTGCCTTGTCATGGCGAAGGGGCTTGAGTAGCTCAATGAAGTTGTGAGCTATGCCATGTAGGGTTACCCAAGATGGACAGGTCATAGTAGAGAGTTCTGACTAAACATGATCTGCTGGAGAAGGAAATGGCTACCCACTCCAGTACTCTTGCCAAGAAAACTCCGTGGATTACATAACAGTACAAAAAGGCTCAACGATATGATGTTGGAAGATGAGCCACTCAGGGCTGAAGGCATCCATAATGCTACTGGGGAAGAGCAGAACACGAGTACTAGTAGCTCCAGAAAGAGTGAAGTAGCTGGGCCAAAACCAGAAGGAAGCTCAGCTGTGGATGTGTCTGGAAGTGAAAGGAAAGTGCGATGCTGCAAAGAACAATACTGCATAGGAACCTGGAATGTCAGATCTATGAATCAAGGTAAGCTAGATGTGGTCAAATGTGAGATGTCAAGGCTGAACATCGACATCATGGGAGTTAGTGAACTAAAATGGACAGTAATTAAATGGGAGAATTTAATTCAGATGACCATTATATCTGCTACTGTGGGCAGGAATCCCTTAGAAGAAATGGAGTAGCCTTCATCGTGAACAAGAGAGTGAGAACAGCAGTACTGGGGTATAACCTCAAAAATGATAGAATGATTTCAATTCGGATCCAAGGCAAACCTTTCAACATCACAATAGTCCAAGTCTACGCCCCAACCACTGATGCTGAAGAGGAAGAAGTTGACCATTTCTATGAAGACCTACAACACCTTCTAGAATTAACACCAAAAAAAGATGTCCTTCTCATCATAGGGGATTGGAATGCTAAAGTAGGCAGTCAAGAGGTAATGGGAATAACAGGCAAGTTTGGCCTTGGAATACAAAATGAAGCAGGGCAAAAACTGATAGAGTTTTGTCAGGAGAACACATTAGTCATAGCAAACACCCTTTTCCAGCAACACAAACGGTGACTGTACACGTGGACTTCACCAGATGGCCTACACCAAAATCAGATTGATTACATTCTGTGCAGCCAAAGATGGAGAAGTTCTATACAGGCAATAAAAACAAGACCTGGAGCTGACTGTGGCTCAGATCATGAGCTTCTTATTGCAAAATTCAGGCTTAAACTTACAAAAGTAGGGAATACCACTAAGCCCTTCAAGTATGGCCTAAATCGTATCCCATATGAATTTACAGTGGAGGTGACAAATAGATTTAGGGGCTTAGACATGGTAGATAGAGTGCCTGAAAAACTTTGGACGGAGATCTGTAACATTGTACAGAAGGCAGCAACTAGAACCATCCCAAAGAGAAAGAAATGCAAGAAGGCAAAGTGGCTGTCTGACAAGGCTTTACAAATAGCTGAGGAAAGAAGGGAAGCAAAAATCAAGGGAGAAAGGTAAAGATATACCCAACTGAATGCAGATTTCCGGAGAACAGCAAGGAGAGATAGGAAGGCCTTCTTAAATGAGCAATGCAAAGAAATAGAGGAAAACAATAAAATGGGAAAGACTAGAGATCTTTTCAAGAAAATTGGAGATATCAAAGGACAATTTCGTGCTAAGGAAGGCACAATAAAGGACAAAAATGGCAAGGACCTAAGAAACAGATGAGATTAAGAAGAGTTGGCAAGAATACACAGAGGAACTCTATAAGGCCGATCTCAATGTTCCTGATAACCACAATGGTGCAGTCACTGAGCTCAAACCTGACATCCTGGAGTGTGAAGTCAAGTGGGCTTTAGAAAGCATCACTAACAACAAAGCTAGTGGAGCTGACAGCATTCCAGCTGAGTTACTCAAAATCTTAAAAGATGATGCTGTCAAAGTGCTGCACTCCATATGCCAGCAAATTTGGAAAACCCAGCAGTGGCCACAAGACTGGAAAAGATCAGTTTACATTCCAATCCCAAAGAAGGGCAATGCCAAAGATTGTTCGAACTACCGCACCATTGCACTAATTTCACACGCTAGCAAGGTTATGCACAAAATCCTACAAGCTAGGCTTCAGCAGTATGTGAATCAAGAACTACCAGAAGTACAAGCTGGTTTCCGAAGAGGCAGAGAACCTAGAGATCAAATTGCCAACATTCGCTGGATCATGGAGAAAGCAAGAGAGTTCCAGAAAAAACATCTCCCTCTGCTTCATTGACTGTGCTAAAGTCTTTGATTGTGTGGATCACAACAAAATGTGGCAAGTTCTTGAAGAGATGGGAATACCAGACCACCTTATCTGTCTTCTAAGAAACCTGTATGCAAGTCAGGAAGCTACAGTTAGAACTGGACATGGAACAACTGACTGGTTTAAAATTGGGAAATTGGTTTAAAACTGGGACAAGGCTGTATACTGTCACCCTGCTTATTCAACTTATATGCAGAATACATCATGAGAAAGGCTGGGCTGGATGATTCACAAGCTGGAATCAAGATTGCTGGGAGAAATATCAACAACCTCAAACATGCAGATGATACCACTCTAATGGCAGAAAGTGAGGAAGACCTAAAGAACCTTCTGATGAGGGTGAAAGAGGAAAGTGCAAAAATTGGCTTGAAGCTCAACATTAAAAAAAAACTAAGATCATGGCAACCACTCCCACCACTTCCTGGCAAATAGAAGGGGAAGAAATGGAAGCAGTGACAGACTTTACTTTCCTGGGGTCACTGCAGATGGTGACTGCAGCCATGAAATTAAAAGACATTTACTTCTTGGGAGGAAAACTACGGTGAACCTAGACAACTTAATAAAAAGCTGAGACATCACCCTGCCAACAAAGGTTCGCATAGTCAAAGCCATGGTTTTCCCAGTAGCAATGTATGGATGTGAGAGCTGGACCATAAGAAAGGCAGAGCGCCGAAGAATAGTTGCTTTTGAATTATGGTGTTGGAGAAGACTCTTGAGAGTCCCCTGGACTGCAAGGAGAGCCAATCGGTCAATCCTCCAGGAAGTCAAGCCTGATTGCTTCCTGGAAGGACAAATCCTGAAGCTGAAGCTCCAATACTCTGGCCACCTCATGAGAAGAGAGGACTCTTTAGAAAAGACCCTCATGCTGGGAAAGATTGAAGGCAAAAGGAGAAGGGGGCGGCAGAGGATGAGGTGGTTAGATAGTGTCACCGAAGCGATGAACATGAAATTGGGCAAACTCCGGAAGCTAGTGGAGCACAGGGAGGCCTGGCGTGCTGTGGTCCAGGGGGTCGCGAAGAGTCAGACACGACTTAGCGACTGAACAACAACAATTGGATATTTTATAGTTCCATGGTGGTATTCCTATTCTAAATTGTTCTTATGTATTTTAAAGACTTTAGCTGCCTTGAGTGCCCGTCGGGGAGAAAGGCGGGTTATAAATTGAATAAATACATAATACTAAATCTCCCACCTGTCTATGTATGTGCAGCTGCTCACCTCTACCTGCCCTCTGCTCAATGTCTGCTTTTATAGAATGTAGGGTCAAGTCACGTCCCCCTTGAGACCTGAAGGATGAGGGAAGAAAACCATGGGGCAATCCAGTGGTCCTTTTGCATGAAGGGGTGCCATCCCCTCAACTGCAGCTGAAACCTGGGGTGGCCCCTTTCTATCTTTCATTTGCCACTCCCAGGGCCAGCCCTCAGACCATGTGAGGTACCATGCCAAGTTTGGGGGTGAGTGGAATAAGGAAAGGGGTCCTGCACACCATGTCTCCTCTGTCTCCCTGGCCCAAAGCCAACAAAGGCATCCCAGTCAAGCTCTGATCTCCTTTCCACTTGCTCAGAACAAGTGCAAAGAGGTTCTGGGCAGCAGTTACCCCATTTTCCTCCAGTGACGCTAGGCTGGTAGAAAGTGGGGGTAGAAAGGGGGGAAGTGGCCATGGCCGCTTCCATGTCTCCATCTCCCGGTCCCCTGGCTGCTCAAGAAAACAGCCAAGTAGCCTGGAAGATGTTTACATCCCCCCACCGCCCTCTCTTGCTTTCAGTTTTGTCTGCCCTAGGCGCAGCCTCCTCGTTCTATCCAGGTCCTGTCTGAAATGACCTGGTCATTTCAAACACACCTAAGGCAAGTGGGGAGGCTGTGTCTGGAGCCATAGAGTTATTATACATAGAGAGGGCATGACGTCACATACTTGAAGCTTCCGGGTATAACCCCGCCCCTTTTCCCCCCTTCCTGTTTACACTTTTTTTTCCCGCCTTCCATTTTCTACTGTAATATTTTTGAAATTCCGAACATTAATAGGGTTTGTTTTTTTTGGGGGGGGGGTGAGTGTAGAAGTTTAAAAAAATACTCTTAATAGCCTAGAAGTGAAAAAGAACTACTCTCCTATTGACAACTGCTTGTGTTATACATTGAGAGATTTTAATGTAATTTTCCTACATATTTATCTAATTTTTGCCCACCCTCCCCTTTTTTTCTTTCCTTCCCGTTCACACTTTATTTCTGCTTGTGTAGATTTCAAAAAATAAGCCTGTCAAAGCAGTGCAATCCGAGTTTACATAGGCAGCAAGGGGCATTTCGTCCGGTATGTTCAGTAATATAATTACGCGGAATTAAACCTTGGAATTGCATATTAACTCATAATTAGGTTACCACTGATGTTTCTCCACAATCACACGTTGTTATTTTGGTAAGTTTTTACTTCTGGAGTACACAAATAAGCCCTAAACATCATGCGAAAACCCATTGGAAATAATTGGAATCAGAATTGTTTTGAGTATATTTACGTCACCGCTAACCCCGCCCCCTGGATTCACTCACTGCCCTATCTAGATAATAAGGATGGCCACCGCTTGTCTGGAGCAGCTGAAGCTGAAGCTAAAGGAACAGGGAAGAGATGGGTGGCTCAGCAAAGCTCCTTCCTCCCCCCCTCGCAGGGGGTGGGTGGACTCTGTGCACCAGATTTTTTTGTTTTATTTTGGGAAGCAGGAAGGGAGAGAAAGATGGCATTTTGTAGCTGTTTGGACCAACACACGAGCACTTATCAGACCTGCCTATTATACCCCAGTCTGTGTCATTTGCTCTTCCAACTCCATAATCCTCAATCACATGAAAGTCTCAAATTATGTCCTCCTTTCTCCTCTATAACCCTTTATGTTTGGCACTGCTTTCTGGAACACCTGCAGGATGCCTCCTCATTCACTCCTTGCAAATCCCTTCCTAAAACCACCATTCCTGTGAAACCTACAGCACCACACCTTAACCCTCACTCCCAAAGACAACTAACTTTTAAGAACAAATACTGAAAGTGTCCCACCTCCATCACCTCCTCCCTACTTGTTAAAATCCCTTGTGTTAAAATCCCTCCTCCCTTGTGTTAAAATCTAGAGACTGTAAGTTACCTGATGCAGGAGCCTGTCTTTTCATTAAATATAGAGCTTCACGTACATTGATGATACACATTAATAATAGTTACTTTTTTACACAAAGCAGCCAAATGCTTCATGTACACACAGGATCAGGCTACTGAGTTGTGTTTTGCAAATTTATTTAATAATCTTCATATGAAACAACAAGAAAAGAAAGCAATTTGTACATCAGCGTACCCCTGACGTTGATGCTCCTGAATTCTGCAGCTAAGCAGAAGCTTTCCTTGCCAAAACATCTTTTTTAAAAATTCGAACGTAAAATGTCCCAAAATACAGTATATCTCCAACCTCCTCCTCTCACAGTGTGATCCCATTCTTTTACAAAGTGACAATCTCACTTTAAGCACTGTCGGTCATCTCACAGGATAAGGATGTATGTGTTCCAAATACACTTCCAAGCATAGACCCATCTTGTTATGTCAAATCATACTCTGCATTCTAATGCATCCTCCTAACCGACAGAAACAGGTGTTTGACGCTAGAAGCATTTCACAAGCCCTACGTCAATGTTCTGGAAGATGCTTGGCTGCCAGCAGCCACTGGCCAGTAATAATGGTTAAAATAAATTCATGACATGATGCCATTACAATGTATGCAGGGTTTGCCCTCTCTGGGCAAGCAGCAGCCAATAAATTGGAGCAGGGCAAGGAATGACTGAAGACAACATTGCAAATATTTTACTATACTGTTACTGACAGTCGTGGGTCAGCAGCAGCTACACATCTTCTGCCAATTGTGTTTTACAGCAAGTTCAACTTCCAACTTCAGTATGGCTGAAGGCTGCAGCAAGCACAAATCTGCTGCTCATACCGTGGGAAAGGTCTCAACCCCACCCTTTACCCCACCCTTTAAAGGATACATCTTTTGGAAAGGAGGGTGAGCACTTGTTCCCTGCCTGCCTTAATTTTTGAATTGTTCTGTGCAGGCGCAACTCCTATCAATGTGATTGCACAGAGACCATGGAGAAGAACAATGAGAATTCTATAGGAAGAATGTTCATCTTTTACTCCAGCAGGTTACCATACGGAAAAATTCCAAGTGAAAGAGTCTGTGCCTTAGGAAATTCACAAGCCGTCTAAATTCTGCCTCTGTCTGGACTGAAATTCCCACAATACATTTTGGAACTCTACTTTCTGCAAACAGTCATAAAAACATTTTCCTAGCACATGCAATAAGACATAATGACAATCCATGAGAATCTAATAGTTTCCGTTGACATTTATCAATATTGAGCTGCTCCTAAGCAGCACAATTCTCAGATTCACATTCCCTATGTCAATGAAGGGAGAGCAGAGAAATTTCCCAACAGAGAAATTTGGAAACTGCATTTCAATGAATTAGTAGTGTTCCTTTATTAAACTATTCATGTTGCTTAGTGACAGCAAAGACTTTCACTCCTCCCTGGACATATTTGTTTTTCTTTTCTTTTCAGATACTAACACTCTCTCTATAAATGGTATAGATTTTTATATTGTATTAACAAAGAAATGCCTGTCATTATTGGCAGTGAACACAGCATATAAATACAATCAGGTTTCAAATTCATGGAATTGGATCCCCCTTCAATTCTCTCTCTGTAATTAGCATTGGATATTGCTAATTATTTTACCATCTTCTGTGGATACCCACAGCAGGGGTGCAATTTTTTTTTGCAAAACACAGGAACCAGAATTGTAATTTCTGTAACACCAACAGTCTCCGCAGTTTCAGGTATCCATGGTGGAGTCCTGTTACCGGGGCATGCCTGTATACATTTGTACAAAAACATTTTATGTGCACTATCTCAACTAGCACATCTCTCTGCAAATGGAAGCTTCCTCCATTACAGAAAAGAATGTTTGCACAAGGCGTTCTTGTACAAGTAGAAAGTGTTCTTGCACAAATGGAATGCTCCTTCTGTTGACGGAGGAAAGATCTCAATGACAGAAAGTCTAATCAGGATGCTATCCTATGTCTATTGCTTTTTTGAATTGGAATAACAGGCCAGAGAGAAGGACCTGCAGCATGCACCACATGGTGTCTTCCCTCTAATAGATTCAGTGACTACAGTGGCTAAGCCTATTTCCTCCCCTGGAAAACTTTAAAATAATCCCAGGTACATTATTACCCTTATACAGTAACACACACATACACACCCAAAAAAAGATGCGAGACAGAAGCACTTGGAATTAAACTTGGGCCACTTTATTAAAGATAAACCTAGAAAATCTGCAGCAGAGGCTAACACCATCCCCTTAATTCAAAAGGGGAAGATGACAACAGCTGACAGTTCTCCCTAAGAATTTACAGGCATGCCATCTAACTCCAATCCAGGTCCATTCAAAAACAGGACCTGATTATCACTGCTGACCCCAAAGGTGGTCAAGACAGCTGGCAAAGGCAGAATAACCACAGAGCTAACCCTGCTGGATTCTTTGCCAGCCAAAGGGTCTACCCCGCAGCCTCACTGAGCTGGGCAAGCAACATGTGAGCTGCTCTGGCACATCTCCTGACCTTGCTGGTTCAGATGGATGCCAAAAACCTAAACTGCCTATAACCTGCACAACACCTGCCTAGAGAGGGCAGAACAGGGTAGCAACGGGGGAGGGAGGATTAGGTCCAAGAAAAGGTGGTTCAGCAGCAGCAGCTACCAAATCCATCTCCCTAGACCCAACCCAGCTGGGACGGGTCTGAGTAGACCCCTCCACACCACAAAGTCTCACCCCCCGGGAAAGGAACAAATGTTCCCTTACTCAGAGGAGACCTCCAGGATTCCTCCCCCCCAAGATGCAGCATGAGCTGTTTTGGCACACCTACTTCCGCGGGTGAGGGAGGGACCCACAGGACTGTGCTGTAAAATGAGAGTTGCACAGAATGGGAAAACCCCAAGTAATAAACTTCTAGGAAGAGATTGGCTCAGTGTTTTTGCATATCTACACCAGGTCTTGGATCAGACAGTTGTGATGAGCTACAGTAGACAATACTGAATCATCTGAATCAGTCTAAAGATGTGTCATATTCATATGCCTGGTGACTGTACCAGGGCCTCCAAGAAGAATTTTATCAGGAGGTACAAAGTTTCTTTGGAGCCCCAAAGGGGAGGGGGGAAAACAGGGCAGGGGGATAGGGCAACAGCTGGAAAAGTCTTTGGAGCCTAGGTCTTCTGGACTTCCCCATGTGGAGTTTTGGTCTACCTGCCCATGCAATGTCACCAGCTATAGTAATATGAAAAACCAAACACACTCCTAAATCTCTCTAAAATCTTTTAAATAAAGAAAATCATTGGAGAAAATTAGCATCAAAGTATTTTTGCTCACACTAGAATGGAAAGGATCCCATGTGTACCAAAACTTACTTTTTCAGCAGCTGTAGTCCTGCAGCTGTGTCCCTGAGCTCCTATGCACTTTCATGGTAAGAAGATCCACAAGCCAAAGAGCTACTGTAGCAGGCCAATTTCCTTTCAGATTTTACACTGTGTTAAAGAGTGTCATGTATGCATTCCTGGTCACAGTGGATATATATGACTTGTGGCAGCAGACACAGTCCTGCATCTGTGGTAGCACACACACACAAACCCCAGCATCCCATGCAAGCAGCAAGTCCAAGTGAAGTAGGAAAAGGTAAGATCCCAAGAAACGTCTGGGCCTCCTCCTTGGGCTCCTGGGCACAGATACAAATTACCCGCTTTATCCCTCTCTCATGGGCCCTGGACTGTGCCCTCCAGAGTGCATGTGGATAGGTAAACACCCTAATCACTGACTTTTTTAACTGCATAGTATTGCTGATTCATGAGGACACAGTGTGAATTCAGAAAGTCAAATATAGAGAAGTGAGGTCCAGATAACAAGCTTACACTGTATATAGATATGACATATAACTTTGGGCCAGTTCCAGCACATTTCCTGCATATATACTATGTGCGCAAAGTGCCATGTCTGAATCAGCGGACTTTAAAACAATTTTGAGAGGTAAGAACACTCATTCATAGAGTCACTTCCTATGACTCACAGGATACCAAAACTCTCCTAGTGTTACTTCTTACATAGCTATTCTCAACTTTGGTGATTACATGATTATAATTATCAGCCTGCCCCTGCCAGTTATTCCTGCTAAATAAACTGATTTTTTCAAGTCAGTGTTCAACTCAAATGTACTCTAAATATGTTATATCCAAGGAAGAATTGAGTGTACATTTAATTCAAACATTAGTCGGGCCACAGAAGTCTTGCAAACAAATGGGAACGTCCATAATGGGGGCAAAAGAATGCAGTTTTCTTATAATAACCAGAGTATGAAGCTGGCTTGCAAGCTCTAATTAAGAGGAAATGTGGTGAGTCTTTACTGGTATAAGAGCACACGTATTGGTAAACTGTGGTTAAATCCTGAATAGGAAAGTTTGTGACAGGAAAAGCTTGTGGCCTGCTTCTCAACCATGGGACATGGACGACTTTATGTCTGCACCATTGTGGAATCATCGAATACCAAATTCCAACTTAGCTTAGATATCACAATAGCAAAAACTTATTTTTCAAAGGCTTCTGCATCACATCCAATTTTTGATTCAAGATAGGTTACATATGTAAGCGTGCATTAAATCACAATTTAATGTTTATCCACATCTTACTCAGTGCTTGACTGCATAGGATTTGCAGGTATTAATGATATTGGTTTAAAATATATATCTGAAACATACAATTTTTCAAAATTAATAAAACGGAAATTGCAATGGGGATCACTCAACACAATTCTAAAGGGGGAAAAATGACATTCCTGGAACACTACAGGTAACTAAAATATTTAGGCACTTACTTTGGTAGAGTTTTCAAGTGATTCTCTCGTAATTCCAATATTCGTAATTTAACAAGTCTAAAAGAGGTAAAGATTAATAAATGATTATATATTCATCATACTTCGTTAAACAAATACAAAAATTGCTAGGAAGCTCTTTGTTTGGAGCACCAATGAACCTAGCCATATATTTGCATGAAAATTTCTCATGCATCTGGCCAGCCTCTAATGAGAACCATAACCACGTGTGAGCAGCTGAAAGTAACAGCTTTAAATTAATTTTTGCTGATTATTTAAATAAGATCAATATGCTGAATCTTAACATTAAGCAAATATTTTCAGATCTAGAATAATAACTACCTTCAAGGCAGCATAAATCAGCTGTGATTGTTGGCAGTACTCTTCTGGAAAACCACACAAGCCACATGAGAGCAATTAAATAGAGAAAAAATACGCAATGCTGCCATAAAGGTATATGGCCACCAATGACTGCTTAAGGTTTAACAATTTCATAGCAAATAGGGGGGGGGAACCTGCACATGAGTCAGCATATATTCACTCTGACTTGC
>JAJKFI010018148.1:0-27741 GCA_029204185.1 Lerista edwardsae | reverse complement strand
GAGTGGGCGGAGGTGGAGAGGAGGTGGAAAGGGTGGAGGGAGGGGATGGGGCCTGCTTGGGGGTGGGGAGGGGGGCAACCTCAGATCCCAACCCACTGCGGAAGCCAGGCAGCCCAACACGGTCTCTGAGGAGACCCATTGGCACCACAGTGGCATTATTCAAAGTAAGGGAGGCAACACTCCTGACCCCATGGAGACTCTGGTGGTGGCCTCCGTGGCCTCAGGAAGCAGCAGTTGCCATTTTGGCGCTGCTGCTCCTCCCGGGACTGCTGACCATAGGATCAAGCTATGGCCTGCTATGTCACAAACATTACTGACAACACATAATTTGCCTTTGAAATGAAAATAGTTAATCTTGGCTAACTGGTGAACATGAAAATGACAATTATCAATTGGCTCTAGTTCAATTTCAATTTATAAAACCTTTATTGGCATTAAAAAAAACAAGAGAAGAATTGGCTCTAGTTTAGGAGATACAAAGTACATTGCATACATAGCTGGTGGGGAAGAAGGGCGATGATCCACCATCGCATCGTTGTGATTGCCCTGCCCCCCACCAGCGCGTGAGGCAGGGCTTGCAGAGCTAATTTGGACGGTTGGGACAGGGGGAGGAGCAAAGGCGTTTTAACTACGCTCGCACCATCCTCCTGTCATTCTGCGTCCCAACCGGCAATTCCTGCCCGCCCGCACATTTTCAGGCTGAGATTAGCTGGTCACGTTCTGGGCCCAGTAGGAATTTTTGCTTCCAGCATGATTGGCCCCTTTTGCTGGTTGTTTTTTGCCTACCCCAGCCGTCGGAGTCCGGGTTCGGCCCCCTGTTGACGTGGGGCGCGAAACAAAACATCCGCCATGCCCTGCTGGAACGCCTGGAGCGATTGGCACCAGACTCGGCACGTGCATGCTTTGTGGCCTGGCAACATGCACTGCAGGGGTCAGGCCCCCCCTAGCGCCCTGGGGGGTGGGGGTACGCAGAAGCCCCACGTGAAAATGGTCAAAAACGGCCAAAATCGGCGTTGAATCTGTAGTTTCTGGGGTCGCTGAGACGAGCGGCAACACTACTGATGCCGTTGGAGTCCGGGTTCGGCCCCCCTCGGTGTGGGGGGCGAGAAGGGGTGCAAAACAAAACGTCCACCATGGCCTGCTGGAACACCTGGAGAGATTGACACCAAACTTGGTACGCGTATGCCTTGCGGTCTGGCGACAAACACTGCGGGGGTACGACCCCCCCCCCAGCGCCCCGGGGGTGGGGGTGCACAGGGGACGCCACATAAAAATGATAGAAAACAGCCAATATCTGCGTAGAATCCGTAGTTTCTGGGGTTGCCTAGAAGCTTGGGATAATTTGTTACCCAGGCAATGCCGGGTAAGAAAAGGCTAGTGTTCAATTAAAAAAAAAATAGCTCTAACGTTCTGTGCTGAAAAAAATGGCCTTGCAACTATTTTAATCAATTAAGTCTGCTTTTCTACTGCTGCTTTTATGTAGCTGTTACTATGATAGCCTTGTCTGATATGTGTACAGTCAACATGACAAGTTTGTTCTGAAATCAAAACCCTTTCCCCATTATTTTCCACATTAGCACAGTCTAACAGCCTCCAACCTGCTTATTTCTTCAAACAATCTTATATCCCACACCTGGGCATTATGTGATATGGTTGCCATAGTTATATGTTCTTCTCTTTTACTGCCAAACCTAATAATCACACCACACTTCCACATACTTTCGCAGTTCCTCAGTGGCCCAAGCTAGCATTTCATTGCTAATGTTTCTCTGCACAAGGGCCATAATCCAACATATTGAGCCATGATTAAATCTTCCAACTCAATATTTTACCATCATGTGTATGCCCAATGGTGGAAAATAATTTGACAACTTATAACAGAGAGCCATGCACTATGACACTGTTCAGTGTCCTCAAATTGTACCTTTTCCCTTCTCCCAGGTAGACCAAGCAGCCTTTGGTGGATTGGTTCAGACTTCTTTTCAAAAAAGTGAAGCTGCTTCACTGAGGTAACATAACCTAGTCATCAGTAGTCTTCTTCCTCAGAGTTGACTACAGAAGTTCACTTTCTGACTCTGATGAATTCAAGGCCCATGAGAAGTCCTGTGTGGGATGATTCTGAGGACCTAGTCCTATCCAACACTGATGCAGCCATGCCAACATCCTGCAGTGGTGATGGTGGGTAGTCACAGAGGCCTCCTCAAGGTAACGTTTCTTCGCTTACCTTGGTGCTGCATTGCAGCTGCATCGGTGTTTGAAAGTTGGGTACACAGCCCTGATCAAACCCTCAGCTACAACTATGGTATCAGTAAAGCAGTTTTCATTTTTGCTTCGCCTCAGAGACAAGAAGTAGCTCACATAATTCTTTCAGGGGCAGACCTGTTCTGGGGGCCTGGGGCCGCCGCCACCTGCTCTCCAGGGCCCTCCAAAGGTTTATTGCACCCTTTGGAAAGCCTTTAAGCATTTCGTCTGGTTTTTGCCAAAAACCAGAAGTAATGCTTAAAAGCCTTGATGAAGGCTGTGGTAAGCCTTCAGAGGGCCCACGGAGCACATGGATGTTCTGTGAGGCTCCAGTGAGTTTGGGGCAGTGGGTGCCAGGCAGGGAGGTAATATTCTGTCATCCTGGCCCCAGACGGTGCATGGGCCAGGGCCGCAACTGCATGAATTAAAGGCAGCTATCACTGTATAGTACTGTACTGTACTGTAAATTTGACTGTTTTTGTAGGAGACAAAAAATCTTATAAAAAGCCATTTGTGCTTCATGCAACCCCAGTACACACCTGCTGCAGTTATATTCAATGCAAAAAGGGTCAAGGAAATAACGCAGAGTCACTTAAAACTCTACATATGGCATAGTATTAGCTACTGTGCTATCATCAGGTTCTGATTAAAATACTCATATCCAATAACATTATTTTTAAAATCTGACTTTTTCTAAAACGTTCAATCCAATATTCATATTAAATTTCCATAACACTACAGTCAACAGAAGAATTGGAGAATCATTATATACGGTTTAATCCTGTCTGCTGAAATTAGTATGATGATCTGGTTACATAAATTCTATATACACATTAATAAATGTATATAAAACCTACAAGCAGGAGTAAACAGATTATATATAGTTTAATAGGCATTTTTGCAATGAGTGAAGACAGTCTAACCTTCTTACAACACTAGAAAAATATTTGCAATAGAAGTCAAAGGTTTTAAAACGCGTTTTGTGGTTGAATATACAGTACATTCATTGTTGAGGGTAACTTGATAAGCTGTCCCATAGTTTGTTTGAAATTAATAAGTTTTAACTCTAATGTTTGGTCCATTTCACATATTACACACAATCAAATTTGGGTTTTCTAATTGCTGTACACTTAAATAGGGAGCTACAGCCAACCCCATCCCTCCTATTAGTGTGTTCTGTATTATGAATATGTTACCACATACCTTTTTATTGTGTTTACAGTTTATATTTATAGGAGTATATATTTCAATCTCAGCTGCAGTCCTTTTCCTCAGAGCATTCCAGATAATAGTCATCTCTTTAGCTAGGGAAGAACCTGTATCTTCCACGTAACAATATATCACCATGAGAGTACAGGGAAAGTGTTATCCCCAAAACACTTTTCTTCAGAGAAGCCACTACATCCTCTGAAATGCCCTGTTACATTTCAGTGTTGATAAATACATGTCATTCCTACAGGTGGCATATACTTGCTTATAGTTTATATTTTTTTAAAATAGGACGTTCAACATTACAGAATTTTTCTTTTAGTATACAGAAAAATGCTAATGCACAATAAATATGTGTCTTTCAGAAATTCTTTCTGAAAGAAATTTCATTTCCTTCAGAAATTTAAAAAAACAACCCAGCATCCTTATTAAAGAACAATGAGATGACTAGGCTTCATATACTTTTCGCAGCGCAATCCTAACCCAGAGTTAGGCCAGCAAAGTTGGGCCATTACAAGGGCCAGCACAAAGCGTGTTTGGACTACTCTCGGAGTCAGGGAGGATGGCTCATGTCTGTGTGCTGCCCTCTCTGACTCTGAGAGTGGTCCAAACATACTTTACGGTGTCCCTTGTGTTGGCCAAACTTTGCTGGCTTAGCTTATGCCGGCCTAACTCAGTTTAGGATTGCGCTCTCAGTCAGTTAATATGTACCTGTCTTGTACCTGCCTATTTGTTAATATGTACCTGCCGTATGGATCTAAAGTTACTTCTTGATGGTGAAATTTTTGGCTTGATTATGTCAATGAAAACAAATACTCACAGCCCAATCCTATGGTAGACACCAGCCCACAGTATAGCGGTGCTGAAAACGGCCGTGAATGTATCCCACTGGGCCAAGGAGGCAACTGGAGTATTCTCAGGATAAAGGAACATTGGTTCCCTTACTCCATGTCAGGCCCCAGAACACCCTATGGGTCTACTCAGATCTGCCCCAGCTATTTAGCTGGGGCAGAACTGAGGAGACCCGTGTAAGACTCAAAGACCTGGGAGGCGGGCGTGATTCAGTGGCAGCCTCTGCTGCCAACCCCGCCTCTCTCCTGGGCCTGAACAAAATAAGCGCATCTCCCCTCTTGGAATGAGGACTGTGGGTAAAAGCACAAATCATTCATGCTTTCTCTCATTCATCTTTCTCTTTCTCTGTAACATCCAAAGAAACTGTCAGCACATGCCCATATCTGATTTGTAAGCATACACGGGCATAAGCCCTCTGATGTTATGTAATTAATATATGTCTCAGGAGTGACCTATAGACTACTATAAGCAAAAAGCACTTTTCAAAGCAACTTTATGAGAACAGACTGAAGGCTTTAAGTCAATGTTAAAATCTTGCCTATTGTTTTCCTAAATTAAAAACTAACATGAAAAACAAGTCTGTTGGTATTGTTAATGGTTATAATTTTTTTAATGCAAGGCATAGTGGCTGCTTTGGCTACATTACAAGATAGTAATATTGATCTTCAAATGTATGGCTGTGAATTTATACAACAACAGGGAACTGGCCCACTGTACAGTTAAGCAGACGTCTAAGCTTGGAGAAGGCAGACTCTCTTCTCAGGACCATTCCAAGAAAATGTGCATATTCTAAAACACAGCAAACATTTTGCACAAAGGTCAATATTGTACAAGGCAGCCTCCATCAGCATGTAGTATCCCCAAACTGTTTTGGTTTCATAGTATAGTGTGGGAGAACTACCTCAACACAGTTTACTCGTGCTGATGCTCCTGATGCTGCCATTTCAGGTGCCCGAAAAGGTGCTGCCTTCACATCCTCTGCTGTTGATGCCATTGTACTCTCCCAGGCGATGGGGCAAGGGGCACACTCTGGATCTTCAAATGCTAAGATGAGAAAAATCAATTTCAGTGCCCAAAAGATGGAACTGCTGGAGCAGGTGACTAAAACTACCAAATGGTTTATGGCACTTAAAAGAGAGAGAGCTAACTAATAACATTAGAAAAGAATTTGAAATCAAATGCTCTGATTTTCGAAGCCATCTTAAGCAAGATTATAAATTGGGGAGAATCAAGAGTGTTCGGTATTTCCCCCTTTATTTGACCTGAAAAATGTCACAGAGACATAGACCCATGGTCAAAGAGAGAAAAAGGAGAAAACTTGTGTTCTCTGCAGGGCAAAGTTCCAAGAATGTTCTAACCCTCATCTTCATGAGAATATTAGTCTTGTTTATGGGGGCACAAAACCATTTAGTCATGAAATAAATTAACCTAAAGTACTACATGAAAGAAATTAGCCTACAAAGCTAACGTAAGATCCTATTTTGTGTTTAGAGTCCTAAACTTTTGTGTTCTCATGTTTTAATTTGGTGACATCACCACAAGGTTAGTTTCTCTTGTGATTGTCATATGACAATCTTCAAAATTATCCCTACAGAATAGAATCTAGTGCTGTTAGGAAAATGCATGAAAAATAAATTATTCCCAATGTTCAAAAGTACTCTCATTTTCATCAGATGAGAGAGTACAGGTGTCTCCCAGTATCTGTGGGGGATATATTCTTGCGCCCTGTAGATCCCAGAAACTGTGGATAAGGGGGACCCTATCTCCATGGTTCCCCATGCCCCCACATCCCATTATCTTTGCTTAGCTCAGTGGTTCTCATACTGTGGGTCCGTAGCCCAACAGTAGGTAACAACCCAATTTTTGGTGGCTTGCAAAACTGACAGGGTAGATTAGGCTATGTGCATTACAGGTTAAACAACCTGCTACTTGTGGGGAGCATGACTGCCCAATCACTATTATAGCCACAGAGGCTTGAGCGGCTGGTAAAGTGAAACTTTTTTCCCTATGGGTCCTGATGCTAAAACATTTGAGAATGACTGGCTTAGCTTCATTACATTTGCACGAAAGGAGAATGTATCTTGCTTGAAGAGAAAGCTTACAGTAAGACAAGAAGGCAAGCAGCCTGAAGCCTAGACGGGAGACTAAAAATGAATTCACTTCCTGCTTCCTGTTCGCTTGCAACCCTTCTTTGAGGCTGCTTGCCTGTTTGTCTTGGTATATGATTTCTGCTTATAGCATTTGTTCAAGCAAGACACCTTTTCTCTTAGGCAAATGTAATGAAGATAAACAAGCTGGTAACCACGGATGACTAGGAGGCGCCTGTATTTTGCAAGTAGATACCACCTGTACTAAGCCAACAAATTCAGAATCATAGATATTGGGAGGTGCCTCTACTAAGCAAATAAATTCAAAATGCAAAAATTATGAGAATCAGAATTCTACCAGAACTAAACTTAAGGTCAATGTTTTAAACATTTTTCCCCTCTGTTTGTTCCATTAAGAATGAAGTGGAACAGAAAAAGAAAATGAAATCTACACTTCAATAGGGACCCATATCTGTTTAGCTTGCATATATGAACTATGTTTTCCAACAATGAAAAACTAGTAAAGTAAAAAAGGAAAATTCATAAATTAATAGTTAAAAAGCTAGCAGCAT
Source organism: Lerista edwardsae (assembly GCA_029204185.1). Lineage (NCBI taxonomy): Eukaryota > Metazoa > Chordata > Lepidosauria > Squamata > Scincidae > Lerista > Lerista edwardsae. The sequence goes on along the minus strand of JAJKFI010018148.1, from coordinate 20,780 downwards.
ATTTCTGCTATAATGTCATTTCCTTCCAGCATAATCCTAGGTTGTCTACTCAGAAGTAAGCCCCACTGATTTCAGTTACACTTACTGCCAGCTAATGGCCCAACCTGATGGGCCACTTACAGCTCTAGCAATTTGCTCCCATAAGTCACCTTAAGACAGTACAAATATTGTACCACCATCGTGTTCTACGGAATTGCTGGTAGAAACAGCCACAATGGCAGCGGAGGCAGTTTGTAGGTGGTTTGGAGTAGGATTGGGGTGGGTTGAACTGGGGGTGATTTGAGCGTGGAAAGAGTTGGGTCTCAGCGGCAGTTGCTCACACCAAATCTTATCCTCATTTTCCTTTCTTTGAACTTTGGCATATGTCCAACTAATCCCATTGGTGGCTAGGTAGCCTACAGGAAGGCTTACCGGCCTCACTGGTGGTCTGATCACCCCAACTCACTATTGCAGTCAATGAGACTGCATGGCAGAAGATGATGGGGATAGGATTGCACCATATGTATGCATAGGGATTGCAACCCTAGAGTATCGATTCCTCTTTCATAACCATCCCGCTTTCGAGGGTTAACTTTAAGCCAATTGCCTAATGGGGCCTTACGCTAGGGTAATCTTGTGAAATGCACACAACAACAATTGTAACCAACACCTAACACCACATTGTAGATTTTATAGAGAACAACAGCAACATTTTTAATTTCCTTCTGAATTCTTAAAAAATCAGTATTGTTTGTTTATACTGTTTAAAATTAGTATTTTTACTAAGCGCCTGATCCTGAGGGATCTATCGCCAGCAGTACATGCATATTGCCAGCTAAAAGTGTCACAAATCTGCTGTGGAACAAGGGAGTGCCAGCGCCAAGCAGGAGGCTGGCAAGTGCTCCTGCAACGCCAGCCAGCAGTAAGTGTTTTGAGACGGGAACTGGATGGGGGAGATCAGGCCTGGAAGGGGGAAAGGGACTCTTTAACCCCCTCCTGAGCCGGTTGACCTGACACAGGCCTCCTTGATTTTGTATCTGTTCAAACACAGGTGCAGAACCAAGGAGACACATTGCAGCTGGCGGCAGTCTCCCCGGGGTAAGGGAGCAAACACTCCCTTTCCCCTAGATCTTCGGCAGTATTCCAGCAGGCTCAGAATCCCGCAGTCATCATTTTCAGTGCCAGTAGAGCCCCTGGTGCCACCAGGTTCAGGAATCGGCTGCTCATCATTTCACAGTCGCTAAGGACGCAACCCTATAGTAAACTGAGTTAGGCCGGCATAAGCTAAGCCAGCAAAGTTTGGCCAGCACAACTTATTTGCGGATTCAGCACCCATGGATTTGACTCACAATGGGTGCCAAGCTGCAGCTGGAGGGTCTCAAGAGACCTCCTGGACGCAACTCGAAGTGCCTTCCAGTCATGGCTGGGATGTGTTCTGAGGTGTGCAGAGGCTGCCCACAGCCTGGATTTGAAAATATCCACTTATTTCTGTCCTGTAGCAGATCCCCCATGGATAATGAGGGCGCACTGTATTTAATTTGGTGGTAGTGGGAAAGCCAGTAGAAGCTTCTTTGGTATTTTGGATTGACTATAATTATGGCAGTCTAGATACTGTTATATGATTGCTTTAAAAAGAAGTCCTTGGCCTAGACATAAAGATAAACTCTGTGATAAGTGTTCTGATGCTATCTTTGATACTAACATATTTTCCCTAGATGCCTGCAACAATACAAACCTTCCAAATATAGAGCACATGGCACTTGTAAAGCATGCTATTTTTCAATTATCTGCCTTTAGCCCATATTTGGGAGCTCTAGAAATTTGAATTTCGAACTAGAACTATGTATTCACTTGCTAAGGGAGTATGTGGCACCACAGTTACCTGCAGAGGTGATGGCAATAGTTCTCAAAATAGCTTCCTTCAGGAAAGATGAAAAATGTTCACATCTCTTTAAGTACAAGTAAGCACAAATTGCTGGGAGAAATATCAACAACCTCAGATATGCAGATGACACCACTCTAATGGCAGAAAGTGAGGAAGACCTAAAGAACCTTCTGATGAGGGTGAAAGAGGAAAGTGCAAAAATTGGCTTGAAGCTCAACATTAAAAAAAACTAAGATCATGGCAACCACTCCCATCACTTCCTGGCAAATAGAAGGGGAAGAAATGGAAGCAGTGACAGACTTTACTTTCCTGGGGTCACTGCAGATGGTGACTGCAGCCATGAAATTAAAAGACGTTTACTTCTTGGGAGGAAAGCTATGGCGAACTTAGACAACTTAATCAAAAGCCGAGACATCACCCTGCCAACAAAGGTTTGCATAGTCAAAGCTATGGTTTTCCCAGTAGCAATGTATGGCTGTGAGAGCTGGACCATAAGAAAGGCAGAGCGCCGAAGAATAGTTGCTTTTGAATTATGGTGTTGGAGAAGACTCTTGAGAGTCCCCTGGACTGCAAGGAGAGCCAATCGGTCAATCCTACAGGAAGTCAAGCCTGATTGCTCCCTGGAAGGACAAATCCTGAAGCTGAAGCTCCAATACTTTGGCCACCTCATGAGAAGAGAGGACTCTTTAGGAAAGACCCTCTTGCTGGAAAGACTGAAGGCAAAAGGAGAAGGGGGCGGCAGAGGATGAGATGGTTAGATAGTGTCACCGAAGCGATCAATATGAAATTAGGCAAACTCCGGAAGCTAGTGGAGGACAGGGAGGCCTGGCGTGCTGTGGTCCATGGGGTTGTGAAGAGTTGGACACGACTTAGTGACTGAACAACAACAAGAAGCGCAAACTCAAAAACTTTTTCCCTAGCAATTCTAGTGTCGGCTTCAATCAAACCAGAGAAAGGAGGGAGCACATGTATTAACATTTTGAATTCACATCCAAAGAAGCAGGATACTGGCAAAAAAGAAGAGGAGGAAAAGCCCTTCCTAATTATACACATCTCAAACACAGAAAGGATGCACTGGCCTGTTTGTTGACCTGGCAAGGTACACCCTTAGAAAAATGGAAAAGGAATCAAATTCCAAATTCCAAAAACCTTCAATGGCATAAAATAAACAAGTAACAAAGGCAGGCAAACCATATACAAACTACTACTAAATGAATGCCTCTCCATGATACTAAAAGAAAAATAAATATGATTAAAATTAGGAGCACTCTGAAGTTTTTCGACGTCTATTGTTGATTTTTACAATAGAAAAAAAAAAGGAATCAAAGGCATTGTCTAAAACTCCCTAGGAAAATGCACTGTAGATTCTGCAGAAAGGTATTTCTTGATTAGAATAGTAACAGAGAATTAGAATAGTACAAAGATATTCTAATAGAGATTAGAATAGTACAAAGAATAGTAACAGATTCCCATGTTTAGATAATATAAATGAATAAACGCAATTGTATGGCTTAGTCAACTCCTACTCCTACTACTGCCAACTACTTCCTGCACCTGACGTTATTATGGAAACTAGTGGAAGCTTACTTACAACTTTCTGCACTGAAAAAGGGCACAGATGGATGAAAGCAGCATGAATTGTGAGTGATAAAGAGAAAAACAAAAAACATTTCGTTTGTGAGATATGTATGCAATTATTTTGACAATTCCAAACCAAAAACCAGAAATTTTTAAAAAATGAATCATATGAGTAATATGAACATTTTTGTGCTAAAAGTTACAGCAATCATTTAATCAAAGAAGATATTCAACCCGGGCTCAAAGTGCAGCTCATAGCCCAAACAGATCTAACTCTCCCCTCATGCACCCGCCCCACCAGAGCGCATGCTGCATCCTGGCCGGGGGTGGAGGGCAGAGCCAGGACATTTGTTCTCTTGCCTGGGGGTAAGCATCAGGTGGATCTACTTGCAAGTCGGAGTGGATCTGGAAAGGCATATCAAGACCAGGAAAGGGGATAGAACATTAGCAATGCTGTTGCCGCTGATACTGCCCCCTTCTCAGCCTAGACACAGCCCCTCTCTGCACTGGTCTCCACCTGTTCCTCCCCCTCTACCCACCGTCCATTCTCCACCCCCTATGCTGATTTACCAAAGTTGTTGCTTCTTTGCAGGCAGCTGGTGTGCAGTGGACTGGATAGGTAGACTAGAGGTTTGCCTTTTGTGACCAACACAACACACAGAATGCGAGTTCTGGCTCTGCAGCAGGCCCAGTAGTGTGAAGTACCACACTGTGAAGACTACACCTGGGACTGAGGTTTAGGTGAATCAACGAATGCTGTTAATTTGTTAAAAAAACAAAACACCTCATTGAAAAATGGTGGTTAGACCAATCTGCCTATGTAAGCTGCCTTGGGCATTTGCTTCGGCATGGGAAACGTGGGCCACAAACGTTTCAAATAAATAAATTGTTCAGTGAGGAACAAAACGTCCAACTTCTAATCTTTTTCGTGCCCTCCCATAATAACAAATACAAGATAAGAAAGAATAGATCAGGAGGGGCACACTGCCATACGTATTTGGCATGTTATAGTTCCTTCTAAATGAACATAACTATGGGCTCAATCTTGAGCCTGTTATTGCTGGTGGTATGTGTGAACCACCGGCTAAAAGTTTCGTAAATGTGCCATAAAGCACCTCTAAGACACTTCACTGCCTGTGCTGGGCTGGTGCTCAGTTTATGCCAGGCCCCAGCAAGGGCAGACGGGACGGCCAGCACTCCAGAAGTGGTAGCCACTGGTAACTCCCTTTGGGATGAGAGGAGGCGGGGAGGGGGCAGAAGGAGGGGAGGAGCCATACCATGAGGGAGTTGGACCAGCGGTGGCTTCCACTACTGGATCTTATCCCCAGCCTGGGCCCAGGCAGCCTGAAAGGGACTACTTAGCTGAGAAGCCCCACTGCAGTTAGCGGGGTTTTTCCTGGGGAAAGGGGATGAATGTCTCCTTCTTCCGAGGAGCCTCCAGTGGCTGCATGGCTGATGTGGGATTCAGCAGTCGCTGTTTTGGTACCGGTGCTCCTACTGCAGCTGGACAGGATTGGGCTGTAAGTAGCCAAAATACCTGCCTCCTAAATCTTTAAAAATGCAGATGAAGGAGAGTAAATAAAGCAGACAGTGGAGATCAGAACAGAAATACTTAAACTGCCAAGTTTGCAGTGTATAGGAAAGGAAAAGCATAAACATTAGATCTTCTTGAGGATATAATTCTCAACCATGGACCTCTGTGAAGCACTCCCATATCCTAAATTCTTGCATTTGGATTATCTGGACTGGCCGTGTGACCAGCCTGTTACTTGAGAAGGTCTGACATTATTCTTGCCTAAACCTTTAAGTCATCAAGGGATATCAGCAGTGGTTCTATGTCCAGCTTAACTAGCAGGAATCCTGCTTCTGTATGTACAGTAGCTGAAGTAAGGGTCAAGCTATCTTTCTGCATCATTAGCTTAAATAGAATTCCTGCAGTAGAGATTAGTGATAATTAACAGGAAGCAGAAATTTAACCTTCACTCTTAGTTTCCCTTTTAGCCTTCAGGCTGCCTGCCTGTTTGTCTTGCTATAAGCTTTCCACTGATAGTGTTTGGTTAAAGCAAGACTCATTGTTGCTTTGAGCAAATCTAACCAAGATAAACAAAGGCAATGGGGTGCAGGGGGCAGGAAATGCGAATAACCGGATCTGTGGAGACAAAATTCATGAATATCAGGGTACGCCTGTACTTCCAGAAAGCAGCCGTTAATGCCATTTTTATTATTATTAACACACGGAGACTAGCAAGTGGAACTGACACAAAGAGCTACTTCTAGTACAGCTTCTGCTTTTGAAAAATAATGTTGTTATCATTGAATGAAGCACCTTTTTTACAGAAATGTTCCAAGGCAGCTTTGAGATGCAGTTATTTGACAGGCCATTTAAAATGAAAGTGATAATTTCACTTATCAGGGTAAAATAGTTTTGCAAAACCTTTTCTTTTTCTAATTAATTATACATGGCCTGATCTTAATTAAACTCAGAATAATGGTTATAATTCCCCTAGCTGAACATCTTATCTGGTAACCAGCTCATACAGTTTGTCCTGGCCAGGACACCTGAAGTACATTATGAAGCATTGTGAAGAATAGGGGCAAATTGTACTGACAGATCTTTACTGAAAGTAATTCTTCAACAGCAGCCATTCTGAATCAATTAATCACAGTAAAAGCCTTTTTAATTATGTGATTCTACATCACATGGACAATTTTTTCATGTTAATATATTATGTTGTTGACAATGGTTGAACTAGACATTGTTTAGCTTAAATTGATATTAATTTCTTATTGAAGGAAAAAATATAAATACACCAGTAAATTGTTTGAGATACCTGACAGGATAACACACAGGATATACCATTTTTTTAAAAAAATCATGCTTTAAAAAAATTAAATGTGAATTTGACCAAAAGAATCAGACCCTTGTCTCCATTTGTCATGCAAAACATATATTCCAGTAAGTATAGGAAACCAGCATGTCGTGCCGCCCCCGGCTGCCCCACGGATCGCCCTGACTATAGGGGAGCTTGGGCAGGGCTTGCCAGGGCGGGGCTCACCGGAGGAACCCGAACGCGGCATACCTGGGATGGCCGTGCCGGGTTCGCCCCCATGGATCGCCCCCCCCCCGTGGGGGTGGAGCTGGCTCCCAGGTGGCGGCCGGCAAAGCAGCGGCCGCCGTACAATGTTGGTGGGACACTGCCGGTCCAGAGGCGGTGCCTAGGGAGCCTGGAGCCCTGTGCTATCGGCCTCCCTGGGAGGCAGCACTGGGTGATGATGTCACCCGGGAGGCCGACATCCCGGCCGAGTTCACGTGAGACCTCGGCTGGGGGGGGGGGCTTGGGGAGGCAGGGCCTGGGAGCCCCGGCCAGAGGCTCATAAGGAGCCCGGCGATTGGGGAAGGAGCTCGCTCTTCCCCAGGCTGGGAGTGGGGAGAGCGAGTGGCCTCCGGCGAGCCGGGCTATGGCACTGAGCTCGCCCCTGACCGTTGCCTGACAGCGGCCTGGGGTGCCCCACTCCAGAGGGGGGAAGCCCCAGGGGACTACTGCCCGGGACCAGCTGGCTACCTCTCAGGGGGCGCAGGGAGAAGCCTCCGCCGGTCCGGGAGATGCGGGGGGGAGCCCCTGAGAGCCCCCCACTGCCCCGGGGACACACACCAGGGGGCGATGCAGATTCCCCCAGAACAGCGAGAGCATCAACACCCAACAGGCCGCTGGAGATCCATTTGAAGGGGCAGGACCACCCCTGTGAAACCACCGGGGAGATCCCGATCCTCGTGCCGCTTGTGAAGGAACATGGCACAGATGAAGGTAAAAGCCATAACAAAAATAAACTGAGCAGAACCTTTGCCCGTCTTACGATTTCTTCACGCTCTGCGATCCGGCACCAACTCCATCGTAACGTGAGTACCAGCTCCCCCGCCCCAGCGGCCATGGATGATGTCACACAGCACCTATTCAATAGCTAGCAAAATGAATTTTTGGCAGCCTAACTGACTGTGTCTGAAATCGAATCAGCAATTAAAAGTATGAAAAAAGAGTAAACTCAAGCTGAGATTGTTACTCGTGTTATAAAGCTCTTGATACTACTTTGATAATCCCTGCTACTACGGAACATTGTCACGATCTGTTATTGAGCATGTTGTTAAAATATAGATGTTGGTATTTTTACATAGCACAATGTGGTCCTTTGGAATTCCTTCATAATTCATATTTGGGAAAAAGTCTTCATGTATGAAATAGGGACGTGGTGGCTGCAGATTAAATCGCTGTTGCTGAACTTGCTGACTGGAAGTTTGGCAGTTCGAGACTGCGCAATGGAGTGAGCTCCTACTGCTTGTCCCAGCTCCTGCCAACCTAGCAGTTTGAAAGCATATAAAAATGTGGGTAGATCAATAGGTACCACTTCAGCAGGAATGTAACAGCGTGCTGTGCACCTTGGTATATAGTCATGCTGGCCACATAACCATGGAAGCTTGTCCTCAGGACAAACGCCGGCTCTTCAGCATAGAAATGGAGATGAGTACCGCCCCCTACAGTCGGTCACAACTAGACCATTCAGTCGTGGGGAAACCTTTACCTTTATGAAACAGTACAGTAACCAACTACAGTAATCAATATCAGCCTTCAGCCTGCCTTGTTGCTTATGGTATGCTGAGGTTGCCTCCATTATGCATATTATTCAATTAGATTTAATGCCTGGTGAGTGCTGCCAGGGAAGCTACAGGCAGCTATCATGCAAACAACTCCTTTTTTGTTTTTTTACACTGCATTATTAGTCAATTGGTAGTTTTCCGCTACGTGCTGGTTGTAAGTAGATAGCTCTCACTACATCAAGGAATATTAACTTATTACACCCTCATTACATCAAGGATAGTTTAAATGAACCAGAATGTTATTCTGGATACTTTCTTGATATATGGGCTTCCTTAATAGTAAATTACTGCAGCAAAAGTAATACTCTTAAAATCAATGTGGTCTCATGCATCATATACCTGTTGAAGTTGCTTCCAGTTCATAGTTCCTTTAACTTTTGATTAAATGAAAATCTTTATTTAGAATATTTATATGGGCCTAGTAGGGTAGATTGATATAAATCAAGGTGATTTACAGCCAAATCCTGTTGGGCTTGTATGCTGGTAGAATGAGTGCTCTGCCAGGACAAACCGCATCATGGCAGTTGCAAGAAGCTCTCTGGCAGCATGTTGAGTTGCACATTGCTGAAGAACTGGCACCGAGGCCAGAGCCTTCGCCCATGTGCTGGCGGACCCACAGAGATCTGCCAATTCAGGTAGGAGGGCAGGGAAGAAGGGATGGGAAGAACTTTGCCTATGAATTTCTGCCTGTTTTGTAGATATTAAAGACACAGCACTTCTCTGTCCATATATTTGCATTATTGCAAATTCTTGCAGGTTAGTAGAAAGACCAAATTCATAAGTTGCAATGGGGGCATATTAGGGGCTTCGAAGCAGATCCAGCATGGCATTCTATGTGGGAAGTTCCTTCCTGAAGCTTTACCCCTAATTGCCTGCTGCAGTGGTGTCATCTAAATGATTTAAGAACAGGTACTCACTTTTGATTGGCACGTGTTGGGACCCACCCACCGGAAGTGACGTCATAAGCCAGAAGGGATGTCGTGGCAGGAAGTGACATGAAAAAAGCCCTTTTTGAGGCCTCAGATGATTTTAAACTGACCCAACAGTTGCAACAGTATTCCACAGCACCCCCCAGAACATGTTAAGGAGGCCTGGCATCATGTTAAAACCCCAGAGCAACTCATTTTTCAGTGGCAAGGAAAGGAAAGGCTCCACTCACTGCCTGCCTGCCTGCCTGGCTCTGAGAACATGCAGGCAACTCAAACATGCAGGAAATTCAAACGTTGCAGAGGGCGGAGTTGACGAGTGGGCAGGCGAATGGGCGGGGCCAGCTGTAATCCTAGAAACCGGTACTCGCGTACCCCCGCGTACCCCCTGCATGACATCACTGGTCTGCTGCAATTTGAGCTACATTACCACACTTCCTTTTCCGAGGTATGAGCATGCATGCACTCGGGCATGATTAAAATTGCTGTCGCAGTGGGGGAAGCCACTTTGATCAATAGCTTCTGAGCTGCAACAGTCATCATATGATTCTGTTTTTTCAGGAGATAAGGAAACCAAGATTATTCACAAGCCAGCTACCAGAGATTTGGACCTCAAGATTTCATTTTACGGCTATTAATGCAAAACGTGAGTGTCTTGCTGAATAAGGCAAGCCCTTTGGTTGGGCTTGAACCTCACTTGGTTCCTAGCCTCTGTCTCTGGCAGCAGGCTACCAGCATCCTGCTTTATGTGAGTGCTATTGAGGCTCCCCTCGTGACTTGTCCTGGTCCCTCCCCTGATCAAAAGGTTACTTGCTGCTGGGGAATTTGAATTCTGCATAGAAAGACATATATTTACTTCACATGGCTAGCCTCTTTTATCTTTTGCTCTGTCATGGTCAAAAACGTAATTCTTGGACATGTGAGTGGCATATGGGGACTATAACTGAAATCCCTAGCAGTTCTCTACTTTGTCCCCTTTGCTGCTCATGCCACAGTATTCCTGTAGGAGATGGAGGTTCTATAGTATCCTTGCGTCATGTTTATGGTGTATTGTTGGATCATTTACTCATGATTGGTGGTGGTGACTAGTGCTCATTCCTAGGAGCCACTGGGGGGATGTTATTCCATTGGACTCATTGGACCCACACCTGCCCTTTGTGTTCAACCTAACACCACTTGTCTGACCATCAGTTTAGGAGCTTGGTAGGCATGATTTTTGGCTCCCTGCACATCAAGTTGGCATGGTTACTACTACATGGATGATGGGCTGTGTTGGCAATTTGCATGGATGCGGGCAGCAGTACTGAGAAGGCTACATCAGCAGGGTGTTGCCTAGGCTTTGGTGTGCCTCCTCCCCATTTGTGCTGGATGAGCTTTGGATATGGTCATCAATGCCACTTTTGCACCATCAGTATAGGACTGAGCTGTAAATGTAAGCAAATTGAATCCCATGGCTCCACTTCCACTGGAAATGTCTATCATAAATCTCAGGAGGTTTTTATTTTCCTTCCTTTTTATTTATTGCTGATATAATGCTATAGCATGATATTTTCTGGAAGTTTATTAAGTCCAAATTTTTGAAAAAAGATTAATACAGGATCTAATCTAATCTAATCTAAATACAGGTGTCAAACATAAGGCCCTGTGGGCCACAGCCCGTGGGGTGGCCCCCCACCCATCAACACCACTTACCTGGGGCATCCGACGGGCAGGGCAGACTCCGGGGGCCCGCAGACAGGTGCGCTCCCTGCCACACTGGCCCCGCCGAGCCCTGGGATGGGAGCCGGTGGTGCGGCTCATCTCAAGCCGCTCCAAGCGAGTGGTGAGCTGGCCAGCTCGCGCCCCATAGCTGGCGGGCTGCAGCAGGCGCATTTCATGCCGCGCTGGCTCCACGGACCCCCAAGACCCCCAAGCCTGCATTGGCAGTCCACGGCGCGGCTTGAGCCTCTCCTGGGGGGCGGCGAGCAGGCTGACGCGCACCCCGGCAATGGGGGAGCCAGCGCTGGCATGATTGGCCCGGCTGGCTCAAGCAGGGAGGCCGGGCTGTACGTGCGCAGCCCTGCTCCTGCCTAACCTGAACTCCCATGAGATCTCGCGGGTGAGATCTCGGGGGAGGGGAGGGGCCCAGCCTCACCGGGCTGGAGCTCATAAGGAGCTCAGCTGGGGAGATGAGCGGACGTGTCCTGAGGCCGGGTGAAAGTTCGGCAGCAGGAGGCTCCATGGGGGTTGGCCACCCTCCTCCCCGGCAGACCTCCTCAAGGGGGACATGTTGGGCTGTCGAGGCCTCAGAGCAGGGCGCACCAGAGAGCGCTCCTGGGCCGGCAGCCCAGGGAACCAGGATAGTGGCAGGTGGGCTAGCGGAGACAACCCGGAGGAGAGGCGAAGGAACAGCCACCCTGGGGAGCAGCCTGCCGATCCTACCCTCGCTAGGACGGGATTGGAGGGGACCCGTGCCCCCATACTTGGTGATAACCCCGGAGCATCGAGGGGGGGAGCCAACCGGAGTCGGGCACCCCGTCTGTCAAACCGCCTCTGCCCGCCCAGGCACCAACAGAACCGCGCCCCCCTCCATGGGCACGCCGACCTGAAGCTGAGAGCCCTGAAAGGAACACCAGAGGGCACGCGCCACAACTGCCACCACCAGACACCATGGCCCGGCGCCATTCCCTGTAAGCAAAGGGGCAACCGAGACCCCAACCTGGACTTTACAGGGGAGCCTGTGCTATAATGCGGCACCCCCTTCCTGTGTTGTATGCCTTCTTTGAGTCAATGAATGTTAAGTCGCTGTGCCAAATCAACAGCCTCCGGAGCACACCTATTCCAGTGTCCCGCCTTTCTCTGTATAGCAGCCGTTGTCAGCGCCTGCTCCTCCACAAGCTCCACCACTCCCCCATGTCCCAGGCTGCCGGCGAGATCCCCATGGACACGACAGGCCCACAGGCCAGGCTCCTGGAAGCTCTTTATCTGGCCCTCGGGGCCATTCTCAGCATCATTCTCAGGGTGCAATCCAACCTGGCCGGCCAGCACCATATCTGATGCTGGGTTGGGGGAGGCTGGAGCCTCCGCGGCAAGGGAGCGTGCACTCCCTTACTATGCGCTCCTCAGATCTGCACCCGCTAAAGAGTGGGCGCAAATCCAAGGAGACTGCGCAGCCCAAATTGGGGCCACACGGCCTCTGGCACAGCCCTAGGATTCGGCCTTATGGCCGAAGTCCCACCCCCACCACCCCTCTAATCCCTGGGGCGTGCTGTCAGCGCGCCTCCCTTGCACCAGCCGGCTTTGGCCAATGCAAGAGAGGCGCTGCGCAGGCGCTACAGGGCTGGCACTGCCAGCAGCGCCGGCCCCGTGGCCTTACCACTGACATTGGGAGGCTGCTAGGCGCCCCCGTGTCGGCGCTAAGCGCCAGGTAGAATGGTGCTGCCTGCCACTCTCAGCTAACTGAAAAGGCAGCCTGTGTGATAATTGGGCTCTCCCGTATCTTGAAAATATTATAAAAACGTGCATATTTTCTATTCTCCCAATTAGTTCCTGGTTACGACCTGCTTAATGGCATCATTTCCTGTCTTATGACATCACTTCTGGCCCTCAGAAGGCATCATGAATGCTATTCAGCTTGCAGTGTGAAACATCCCTGATCTAAGCCATCAGTCTAGACAATGATACTTGCAGTTTCAGAAAATCTTATAAAATAAAGAAAAGTGAAAAGAATACTAGAGCCTGTAGTAGTTGTTTTTTTGCTGTGTACAAGATTATCCGTGTGTGGAAATTACTCAAATCTGCCATGCAAAACTTGGAAAGTTGCAGCTAGTGACACGAACAAGCAACTTGGTACTAATTTCTCTTTTCTGAAAATATTTTCCAATAGTTTTCCATTATTGACAAATGATTAGAATAACATGGCAAACAATTCCCAATAAACTAGAGGTTGTTAATTTAATTATTAATGTTCTAATTATACAATTATTTAATAGATATAAGAAAATATCTGGAGTTTTGTTTTTTATTTTGCTATATATAATAAATATAAAAGGTAACACATACCTTCATTGACTCTGCAGTAAAATATATTAGTGTCATAATGAAAAAGTTAAAATGAAATATATTTGCTCTATCAGATTACAATTTACATTTCTATGGTTCACACTATGTATAAAAAGAAGTGAAACAATGGCCCCAATGTTCATGTGTCATCAGGGCAAATTACTGTTCAGTTGAAAAAATTGCTCACCCAAGTACATCTGCTGCTCCCATAGTAAACAAACAAACAAACAAACAAACAAACAAACAAACAAACAAACAAGCAAACAAAAGTACCTAAATGCACAAGTGCTCTGTGGAAAGTTCTCTGTACTCTACAAAAAGTTCTCTGTACCCTATACTCTATAAAAAGTTCTGTTCTTATTAGAATAAAATAAGGGACAAATTCAGAATATTTTCTTAACATGAATGTAGTGTTCCTTCTCATATATTATTCTGAGAATCTCATTGTTTATTTGCATATGTATTTATCAAGTGTACTACTTTGTCAAGTGAAACTATGATGCGTAAAATAATCTGCTATTGATTTTCAATGCCAGGACTTCAATGCACTTCAAAATGACGCTCTTTCCTAATCGGACAGTCTAAATGCATTGTCCAGGTTTAAAGATGCGACCCATCATGTACTCCTCATGCATGGGAATCTTCTAGTTTCCTTTTCCATTGGAAATCCCCAGTGCCCTTTGAGAATCTTTCCCAGGTTGCGAGGCCATCCAAAGTGGTGCCCTATGAGACGCAAGAGCATGCTTTTAAAAATATCTACCCTTACACACACGAGGAAGCCTATTATCCATGGGCTTTAATCCTAACCAGTTTTGTCTCTAATGCTCTTAAGCATTTCCAGTTTTTTTAAAAAAAGTTTGCAGGCAGCCCATGAAGGGCTCATCCCAATTAGGAAATCAACAGCATATTCAGGTCTGAAACTTTTAAGTTTTGGAGTGGTAGTTTTGTTAACATTTGTGGTATTGCTAAACAATGAATATTCAGGGCAGATGTTTATTACAAGAAACACAAACTCTTTCCATTAGAGAGATGTCCAGACTAATGTGGGTGATAGGAAGAATAAAGTCTCCATTATATTGCTGGAATGGAATCAAAATCCATAGACTTGTTTTTGGATAGGATATGAAATTTCGGCTGTGACAAGCTGCTGTACTTGTTGTGGTAAGATGGAGTTGCTGATGAGCTGATTAATCACTGCCAGTGAGTGCTGCAGGTCAGTGTGTGAGAAGGCCAGCCAGCAAAAGAACAGAGTATTGGCTTGAGGACCTAGCCAGGCTTGACTTACTATTGCACGCTTGTGAGTAGAAAACCACACTGTGAAGGCTACATCTAGTACTGAGGATAAAGTGAATCACAGAATACTGTATATTTGTAAAAACTCAATTGAAAAATGGTGGTTTAGACGAGCCTGCCCATGTAAGCCGCCTTGGGCATTTGCTTCGGCATGGAAAAGGTGGGGTATAAATTCTTCAAATCAATAAAAATTATAATAAATATTTTAAATCTGTATCAGTTCTCCAAAATGAAGATTTGTGAATACTATGTATATATAGGAATGAGTGAATATATGTAAGAGTTGAGTGGACATGTTAGATGGTTTCTGAACTTCTTGAAATAGAAGTGATGCAAAATACCAGCCTCCAGGAGCTTTGTGTTTTGCATGCTTGTGGTCATGCCTGAAAGAATCTCCAAAGGCAAACTGAAAACATGCCTCATCAAAACACAGAGCGAGGCTGCTCGGATTCTTCCTGCCTCTCGGTTCCTAAAATATAAACACAAGCTATCTGGAATGAAAGAAACTGATTGTATATGTATTAACCCACATAACAGAGATATGGAAAATGCTGCTGGAACAGGGCATGGAAGGTAGTATCTAGGTGGATTAAAACATACATGGCTATGCTGGGAAGAAAAAGAGGACACACACATCATAAGATTAATGGATTCATCATAGGATTACACTTCGTAGAATTAATTAATTCAAATTAGAATTTTTATCAAAAAAAAAAGGGGGGGGAAGGCAATAAGTCCAGGAGAACAAGTACTGAGATAAAATATTGGCACAGTGATCATTCCAACCCAAAGGTTACAAAGCAGGCAGACCCCCTGAACTGGAAGCAAATGTGTACAAGTAGTGTAACTGATGTGGGATGCAGCGATGAAACCAGGTTTTCTTTTCGTTCATGAAACAAAATGCAGGCATTTTGCATTGACACGGTGGCCTGCTTTAGCTATAGTGGGTGTGTTAGAAATAAGATACTTAGCACATTGTATTCTGGCTTTGCTTAACCCAAAGGATAAGAGCAAACATAAAAGCAGCAGGTTTTTGTATTCTATGTAGAGATTATCATTTTAGAAAAATACGAAAGATATGAAACTCTCTCAGCCTCAAAGGTAAATGTTTTGTCAGGATGTGCTATGATCAGCTATGATAAGGGTGACCATGGGGCACATGTGAAGGAGACAAGTGGTTGCTGTTAAGGATAAATAGCGGACCAAACCCAGAGAAAAACCGAGTCAAAGCAGATGACCTTTCAGACTATGGTATTTGTTTGAAACTTCCAAGATAAGTGACATTTGTTCACTGGTGGTGAGATAGGCTGAATTATCTGGGGAACTTTTTGCAGGTTTTGCAAACTAAATTATTCATTTGGTCTATAAGAATGAGCAGTTTTGTTAGCACAGTTCAGACACGGTTGGTCACCCTATTTTGAAAAGTGTTGTACTTGGAATGTTTAAATTATTAAGCAAAGCTTTTTGAATTATACTTTAGCTGGGTCAATATGTAAGCATCTGAAATAGAAATCCTTACTCCCAACACCAACAACTTTCTCAGCCAATCCTATGTAACGGCAATGCTGTGGAGGCAATACGGCTTCCAGTGTACCTCACGAGGGAGTTTCAGCGTCACCTCCGGGTACCCCACCTCATTTTACCCTTATCCACTTCCCTCCCACCCCCTGCATGACTTTGTCCCTGGTGGCAGGCACCCCCAGTCTGTCGATGCACGGACTCGGATGTTTGCTGTTTGTGGTAGTGGCCAGGTGGCACTGCCATTTTTGTGACAGCCATAAAGCGGTTTCCGATGCCAGAAGTGCGTTCTTGGGGCAGGGGGGCAAATGCCCCTTAGGATTGTGCTGTAAAAATCTCAACATCCAGCAATGGGAACTTTCACCTTCATTATATCACTTCACCTTAACGAATTTCATGAGAGCAATACTGGACAATATTTTCTGAACGTTCACATTGCAGGGCTATCATGATCACCTTTTCCACACATTTTCAAGGGGAAAATATCAACTATTATATAGATAGTTATTCAGAATTTAGCTTAGCAAATCAAGCTATTTAAAAGGAAAAAAAAAACCCATAGGAACTCATAAAATATAATAGGATTGGGGTTTTTTGTTTTGGAAAAAACCCTGTTTCAAAATAACTCACACCCCTGATTGCTTAATTAGGATTGTAACAAAGATCAAATGCCTTCTCCAGATTCCCTTCCTATGAACTACTGTAACTTGTCTGACCAACTCCTTTATTTCCACAGCTGCAACAAGACAAATGAAGTTTCATTGGAGGGAAGGATGTCTACCCTCCCTTTTTCCTGGGATACTACAGCAGCAGCACTTCAGGCACCAAGGACCCTTTAAAATGTAGTTTGTGCACACCCCAATGAACACTTGAGATACCAAGCTGGGAGAATGGGCCACTTTATTAACTAGCAATTACATATGAGGGAAAAGGAGAAATCTGAGACCTGCAGCTCTCAATGTGGCGAAGCACCTGTAAGCGCCAAAGCTGGATCAAGGCAAGAGGCACCAGAATACCACCTGGCACTTGGCCAGCTGTTACCACTTGATTCCAAGCCGCGCCCCTGTCCAGGACTGACTCCAAGTCATGCCCCTGTTCGGGCTGCACCAGCTTATCACAGAACCTCACGAGGGGGCTGAGGCAGCTGGACCACACACATCAATCGATGGATCAATCGATCAATCGATCGATCAATCAATCAATCAATCAATCAATCAATCAATCAATCAACAGGTACTTATATACCACTTTTCAACACAAGTTCACAAAGCGGTTTACAGGCAAACAGTAATAATGAAGTTAAATGTTTCACTATCCCAAAAGGGCTCACAATCTACAAAAATGCAGAACACCCCCAGCAACAGCCACCAGAAAAGACACTGCACAGGGGTGAAGAGGAACCGTTACTCTCCCCCTGCTAATTAGAAGAGGAGCACCACTTGGAAAAGTGCCTCTTGCCCAGTTAGCAGGGGTGATCCACCCCATGCTGCTGGGTCTTTGAGACAGCCCCTGCAATCCAGGCCAAGGACCACCCATCCAACCCCTCATGCTGTTAGGCCACTGAGGAGTGGAAGTGGGTTCAGCCTAGCCTCTTCCGATCTCAAGGTGCACACCAATGGGCCAAGCTCATGCCTTCGAACCTGCACTACCTGCAAAATCAACATAACCAATAGGTTAAGCAAGACAAAAAGAAAGGACCCCACCCAGTAATGGCATCTAAATGATTTAGCAACAGGTACTCACTTTTGATTGGCACTTGTGTCAGGGCCCACCCACTGGAAGTGAGGTCATAGCCGGACCCCCAGGAACCGCCGCGCCTCCTCAGTAGGCCGTGCGGCAGCCTGGGAGAAGGCCCAGGAGTCCCGGGCCTTCTCTGGGGCCACTGCGGGGGCTACCGATTCCCCCCGGAACTGCTGCACCTCATCGGGAGGGAGCCCCAGGCAGCCTATCTGCTCACGTTACTGCTGCCGTCGGTTTCCCTCGCTCCGCTGCCTGCCTGCCTGCCTGGCTCTGAGAACATGCAGGCAACTCAAACGTGCAGGCAATTCAAACGTCGCAGGGGGCGGAGCGCCGACGGAGTCGATGAGTGGGCGGGTGAATAGGCGGGGCCAGCCCTAATCCTAGGAACGGGTAGGCGCGTACCCCCACGTACCCGCTACATGACATGTCTGACCCCATCCCACCCAGTGACGTAGGCGAAAAAACTGCCCACCAATGGCCAATCAGGTGAGCAGAAAAATTCCTAGCTGGTCCCAAAAGGTGGCCAGCGAAACCCAGGATGTTCAAAGGGTGGGCAACAATAATTTGCATGTGATTGAGCATGAGAGAGAGAGAGAGAGAGAGAGAGAGAGAGAGAGAGAGAGAGAGAGATGGGAATGGCTTGTTTAAATGCTGTTAAGCCCCAACCTTCGATCCAGATCATAACCAATCTTCCCACAGGGAAGGAATCTCATGCCCCTGGGCTGACCAAACAAAATCCCAATCTTGAGCTTTGAAGCATGAGACTGACATTCTCCAAGGGCTCCTTAGTATGTCTTTTGTGCCTAGATACTGCTGGCATAATTACAGAAGGTAGTGAGTTAAAATCGGTTACCTAAAAATCTTCCCTGAGGCAGCTCCCTTGCATAGAGCAATCTCCACAGGGCTAACAACTTCTTGTTTTCTCTTGTCTTCTTTCTTGCTGGACATGCACAGGCAGAATGACGGCCTGTTGCAGACAATGGGAGATCTAAACATGACTCCCACGTGTCTAAGACCATGCAGAAACCTCCATATTTCCCTGGTATATTATTACTTGAGAGAACATGATGAGGGGAAAAAGGAAACAACAGAGCTCTGTGAACGGTAATTTCTGCTCATACATACTGTAAGTACTGCACCTGAGTAGAGATGGATAATGCTCTAGGTTTTTAGATGACAAGACAGTCACGGGATGGATTGCATCCAAGGCTCTGCAAATATGTGCCACAGACAAGTCTCTCTCTCTCTCTCTCTCTCTCTCTCTCTCTCTCTCTCTCTCTCTCTCTCTCTCTCTCTCTCTCTTTCACACACACACACACACACACCAAGCTGAACTGGCACCTTAAGTTGTGCCCAAATTCTACTGCTCCCAACGTTATTTAAAGATAGGTCGTACATATATGCGCCTCACACCCCCTATTACTGCTGTCTTACCATCTCCCCTTCACTGTTCCTGCCTTTCACCCTCATTCTTCCTCTGCCCACCACTTCTTCAAAATTTGGTGGGCAGAGTAATCATAGTACCTCTTCAAGTCAGCTTTTTCTATAAAAATCAAGGAGTGTCCTCAGTGGAGAGAAGAAGAGGCAGATGAGGGAAGATGCAGCAACTCCAACCATCCTCCAATTGCTATCCTGGGAAGACAGCCATCTTCTCTTCCTGTGCTACCACCATGATTTCCAGCAATGTTGACAGACGATGGCACAGAGAGGCACATTCTCCGGGGACAGCAAGTGATGGGGACAGCGGCTGGGTGGAGTGACTGGACAGGCAACAGGCAAGCAAGGCACAGCCTACCACCTCCTTAGCCCACCACTTGAGCTGACCAGCTTCATCTGGCTTCATGGGTTGGCTGGCTCTGCACACGGTCACATGCACACACACACGGTCACATTTCACCAGAGGCAAGAGAACTAGAGAATATGTTAAAATTGCTTACCAATACATATCTCTCAATGACAATAAAACAGAGAAAATCTTAGATTATGAATTGCAATTATATAGCTAGTCTTCCAAGGAAAGACAATGGGAAAACATAATTAGAAGGGAGATGGGATATACACACGACTACTTCTATAATAATAATAATAATTATTATTATTATTTATTTAATTTATACCCCGCCTTTCTGCCCAAAGGCACCCAAGGCGGCTTACAATAAAACAGTAAAATACAATAAAATTCACAATTTAACATTAAAAAGCAATAATTTAAAAACAATATTAAAACAATTAAAATTTAAAACAACAAGCTCCGTGGATCATAAAATATAACCAAAAGTATAAAAACCAGCCAGCCTGTCAACAATTAAAAGCTTTTCGAAATAAAAAGGCCTTCAGCCCCCGCCAGAATGTTGCCAAAGAGGGAGCGGTTTTTAATTCTAAGGGGAGGGTATTCCAAAGTTGGGGGGCCACCACTGAGAAGGCCCTATTCCTGGCCGCCGTCCCTCTCACCTTTCCTGGTGGCGGCACAGTCAAAAGGGCCCCCCCCCAGATTATCTGAGAGCACGGGCAGGATTATATGGGAGGAGCCGGTCCCTCAAATACCCCGGGCCTGAGCTGTAAAGGGCTTTAACCGTCAAAACTAGGCACCTTGAATTGGGCCCGGAACAGACCCGGCAGCCAGTGTAGTCGCCGAAGCAACGGCTCGACAGAGTCAAACCGATGTGCCCCAGCAACCACCCAAGCCACCGCGTTCTGTACTAGTTGTAATTTTCAGACCGTCTTCAAAGGCAGCCCCATGTAGAGCGCATTGCAATAATCTAATCTAGATGTCACTAGGGCGTGGGTCACTGTGGCCAGGTCTGCGCAGCTCAGGTACTGTCGCAGCTGGCGAATCAGCCAAAGCTGAGCAAAGGCTCCCCTGGCCACCGCCGCCACCTGGGAATCCAATAATCTGCTATGATGAGGAGATCCAGGAGATCTTTCCAAGCTTAGTGGTTGGAAGTTCTTTAACTGGAGCTGCCAGAGGCTCATTGTAGGACCTTATCTGCATACAAGGCATGTGCTCCATCACTGAGCTATGGTTGAATTAATAGAAGTAGGGAGAAGGCTCCAACTGATAAATCTGTCTTTCATGCTATTATTTTCTGGCAAATAAATTTTCACTGGCACTAAAGCAAGCTGAGAGAGAGAGAGAGAGAGAGAGAGAGAGAGAGAGAGAGAGAGAGAG
>JAJKFI010018147.1:0-11142 GCA_029204185.1 Lerista edwardsae | reverse complement strand
AGAGAGAGAGAGAGAGAGAGAGAGAGAGAGAGAGAGAGAGAGAGAGATTGAGAACATAAGTGGATCCTGGTTGATTTTGGAACTAGGGAGGAAGATACATTGGAGAAATATGGAAAACATCATTGATTTTGTAGAGAGAGTTCCATGCTGATATTTAAAAAGCCAGAAATGGGGCAAATGAGAGGGTGTGCACATATAGTTGTGCTGCCAGGATGCAGAAGTTTCTTCAGGCAATGGATTTTCCTGCAATACCACTACCACCTCTCTTGTGATCCATCCACTCACCATCACCACCACCCAAAATTTTTTGGCAGCAAAGAAGTGACTACCGCCCCACTCCAACCTGCACATGGCATGCTGCTGCCAGCAATTGACTGCAATTGTACGTAGAGCCAACATGGCAATTACAGCATGACAATGAAGGTGCACTTGCAAACTTGATGGCATCTTGCTTTTACTGTATGTCTATTGGATATTTTCCCCTTCATGGATCACTGCCTTGTCATGGCGAAGGGGCTTGAGTAGCTCAATGAAGTTGTGAGCTATGCCATGTAGGGTTACCCAAGATGGACAGGTCATAGTAGAGAGTTCTGACTAAACATGATCTGCTGGAGAAGGAAATGGCTACCCACTCCAGTACTCTTGCCAAGAAAACTCCGTGGATTACATAACAGTACAAAAAGGCTCAACGATATGATGTTGGAAGATGAGCCACTCAGGGCTGAAGGCATCCATAATGCTACTGGGGAAGAGCAGAACACGAGTACTAGTAGCTCCAGAAAGAGTGAAGTAGCTGGGCCAAAACCAGAAGGAAGCTCAGCTGTGGATGTGTCTGGAAGTGAAAGGAAAGTGCGATGCTGCAAAGAACAATACTGCATAGGAACCTGGAATGTCAGATCTATGAATCAAGGTAAGCTAGATGTGGTCAAATGTGAGATGTCAAGGCTGAACATCGACATCATGGGAGTTAGTGAACTAAAATGGACAGTAATTAAATGGGAGAATTTAATTCAGATGACCATTATATCTGCTACTGTGGGCAGGAATCCCTTAGAAGAAATGGAGTAGCCTTCATCGTGAACAAGAGAGTGAGAACAGCAGTACTGGGGTATAACCTCAAAAATGATAGAATGATTTCAATTCGGATCCAAGGCAAACCTTTCAACATCACAATAGTCCAAGTCTACGCCCCAACCACTGATGCTGAAGAGGAAGAAGTTGACCATTTCTATGAAGACCTACAACACCTTCTAGAATTAACACCAAAAAAAGATGTCCTTCTCATCATAGGGGATTGGAATGCTAAAGTAGGCAGTCAAGAGGTAATGGGAATAACAGGCAAGTTTGGCCTTGGAATACAAAATGAAGCAGGGCAAAAACTGATAGAGTTTTGTCAGGAGAACACATTAGTCATAGCAAACACCCTTTTCCAGCAACACAAACGGTGACTGTACACGTGGACTTCACCAGATGGCCTACACCAAAATCAGATTGATTACATTCTGTGCAGCCAAAGATGGAGAAGTTCTATACAGGCAATAAAAACAAGACCTGGAGCTGACTGTGGCTCAGATCATGAGCTTCTTATTGCAAAATTCAG
The DNA here is from genome assembly GCA_029204185.1 of Lerista edwardsae. NCBI lineage: Eukaryota > Metazoa > Chordata > Lepidosauria > Squamata > Scincidae > Lerista > Lerista edwardsae. The sequence continues at coordinate 9,542 of JAJKFI010018147.1, read as the reverse complement.
GCTTAAACTTACAAAAGTAGGGAATACCACTAAGCCCTTCAAGTATGGCCTAAATCGTATCCCATATGAATTTACAGTGGAGGTGACAAATAGATTTAGGGGCTTAGACATGGTAGATAGAGTGCCTGAAAAACTTTGGACGGAGATCTGTAACATTGTACAGAAGGCAGCAACTAGAACCATCCCAAAGAGAAAGAAATGCAAGAAGGCAAAGTGGCTGTCTGACAAGGCTTTACAAATAGCTGAGGAAAGAAGGGAAGCAAAAATCAAGGGAGAAAGGTAAAGATATACCCAACTGAATGCAGATTTCCGGAGAACAGCAAGGAGAGATAGGAAGGCCTTCTTAAATGAGCAATGCAAAGAAATAGAGGAAAACAATAAAATGGGAAAGACTAGAGATCTTTTCAAGAAAATTGGAGATATCAAAGGACAATTTCGTGCTAAGGAAGGCACAATAAAGGACAAAAATGGCAAGGACCTAAGAAACAGATGAGATTAAGAAGAGTTGGCAAGAATACACAGAGGAACTCTATAAGGCCGATCTCAATGTTCCTGATAACCACAATGGTGCAGTCACTGAGCTCAAACCTGACATCCTGGAGTGTGAAGTCAAGTGGGCTTTAGAAAGCATCACTAACAACAAAGCTAGTGGAGCTGACAGCATTCCAGCTGAGTTACTCAAAATCTTAAAAGATGATGCTGTCAAAGTGCTGCACTCCATATGCCAGCAAATTTGGAAAACCCAGCAGTGGCCACAAGACTGGAAAAGATCAGTTTACATTCCAATCCCAAAGAAGGGCAATGCCAAAGATTGTTCGAACTACCGCACCATTGCACTAATTTCACACGCTAGCAAGGTTATGCACAAAATCCTACAAGCTAGGCTTCAGCAGTATGTGAATCAAGAACTACCAGAAGTACAAGCTGGTTTCCGAAGAGGCAGAGAACCTAGAGATCAAATTGCCAACATTCGCTGGATCATGGAGAAAGCAAGAGAGTTCCAGAAAAAACATCTCCCTCTGCTTCATTGACTGTGCTAAAGTCTTTGATTGTGTGGATCACAACAAAATGTGGCAAGTTCTTGAAGAGATGGGAATACCAGACCACCTTATCTGTCTTCTAAGAAACCTGTATGCAAGTCAGGAAGCTACAGTTAGAACTGGACATGGAACAACTGACTGGTTTAAAATTGGGAAATTGGTTTAAAACTGGGACAAGGCTGTATACTGTCACCCTGCTTATTCAACTTATATGCAGAATACATCATGAGAAAGGCTGGGCTGGATGATTCACAAGCTGGAATCAAGATTGCTGGGAGAAATATCAACAACCTCAAACATGCAGATGATACCACTCTAATGGCAGAAAGTGAGGAAGACCTAAAGAACCTTCTGATGAGGGTGAAAGAGGAAAGTGCAAAAATTGGCTTGAAGCTCAACATTAAAAAAAAACTAAGATCATGGCAACCACTCCCACCACTTCCTGGCAAATAGAAGGGGAAGAAATGGAAGCAGTGACAGACTTTACTTTCCTGGGGTCACTGCAGATGGTGACTGCAGCCATGAAATTAAAAGACATTTACTTCTTGGGAGGAAAACTACGGTGAACCTAGACAACTTAATAAAAAGCTGAGACATCACCCTGCCAACAAAGGTTCGCATAGTCAAAGCCATGGTTTTCCCAGTAGCAATGTATGGATGTGAGAGCTGGACCATAAGAAAGGCAGAGCGCCGAAGAATAGTTGCTTTTGAATTATGGTGTTGGAGAAGACTCTTGAGAGTCCCCTGGACTGCAAGGAGAGCCAATCGGTCAATCCTCCAGGAAGTCAAGCCTGATTGCTTCCTGGAAGGACAAATCCTGAAGCTGAAGCTCCAATACTCTGGCCACCTCATGAGAAGAGAGGACTCTTTAGAAAAGACCCTCATGCTGGGAAAGATTGAAGGCAAAAGGAGAAGGGGGCGGCAGAGGATGAGGTGGTTAGATAGTGTCACCGAAGCGATGAACATGAAATTGGGCAAACTCCGGAAGCTAGTGGAGCACAGGGAGGCCTGGCGTGCTGTGGTCCAGGGGGTCGCGAAGAGTCAGACACGACTTAGCGACTGAACAACAACAATTGGATATTTTATAGTTCCATGGTGGTATTCCTATTCTAAATTGTTCTTATGTATTTTAAAGACTTTAGCTGCCTTGAGTGCCCGTCGGGGAGAAAGGCGGGTTATAAATTGAATAAATACATAATACTAAATCTCCCACCTGTCTATGTATGTGCAGCTGCTCACCTCTACCTGCCCTCTGCTCAATGTCTGCTTTTATAGAATGTAGGGTCAAGTCACGTCCCCCTTGAGACCTGAAGGATGAGGGAAGAAAACCATGGGGCAATCCAGTGGTCCTTTTGCATGAAGGGGTGCCATCCCCTCAACTGCAGCTGAAACCTGGGGTGGCCCCTTTCTATCTTTCATTTGCCACTCCCAGGGCCAGCCCTCAGACCATGTGAGGTACCATGCCAAGTTTGGGGGTGAGTGGAATAAGGAAAGGGGTCCTGCACACCATGTCTCCTCTGTCTCCCTGGCCCAAAGCCAACAAAGGCATCCCAGTCAAGCTCTGATCTCCTTTCCACTTGCTCAGAACAAGTGCAAAGAGGTTCTGGGCAGCAGTTACCCCATTTTCCTCCAGTGACGCTAGGCTGGTAGAAAGTGGGGGTAGAAAGGGGGGAAGTGGCCATGGCCGCTTCCATGTCTCCATCTCCCGGTCCCCTGGCTGCTCAAGAAAACAGCCAAGTAGCCTGGAAGATGTTTACATCCCCCCACCGCCCTCTCTTGCTTTCAGTTTTGTCTGCCCTAGGCGCAGCCTCCTCGTTCTATCCAGGTCCTGTCTGAAATGACCTGGTCATTTCAAACACACCTAAGGCAAGTGGGGAGGCTGTGTCTGGAGCCATAGAGTTATTATACATAGAGAGGGCATGACGTCACATACTTGAAGCTTCCGGGTATAACCCCGCCCCTTTTCCCCCCTTCCTGTTTACACTTTTTTTTCCCGCCTTCCATTTTCTACTGTAATATTTTTGAAATTCCGAACATTAATAGGGTTTGTTTTTTTTGGGGGGGGGGTGAGTGTAGAAGTTTAAAAAAATACTCTTAATAGCCTAGAAGTGAAAAAGAACTACTCTCCTATTGACAACTGCTTGTGTTATACATTGAGAGATTTTAATGTAATTTTCCTACATATTTATCTAATTTTTGCCCACCCTCCCCTTTTTTTCTTTCCTTCCCGTTCACACTTTATTTCTGCTTGTGTAGATTTCAAAAAATAAGCCTGTCAAAGCAGTGCAATCCGAGTTTACATAGGCAGCAAGGGGCATTTCGTCCGGTATGTTCAGTAATATAATTACGCGGAATTAAACCTTGGAATTGCATATTAACTCATAATTAGGTTACCACTGATGTTTCTCCACAATCACACGTTGTTATTTTGGTAAGTTTTTACTTCTGGAGTACACAAATAAGCCCTAAACATCATGCGAAAACCCATTGGAAATAATTGGAATCAGAATTGTTTTGAGTATATTTACGTCACCGCTAACCCCGCCCCCTGGATTCACTCACTGCCCTATCTAGATAATAAGGATGGCCACCGCTTGTCTGGAGCAGCTGAAGCTGAAGCTAAAGGAACAGGGAAGAGATGGGTGGCTCAGCAAAGCTCCTTCCTCCCCCCTCGCAGGGGGTGGGTGGACTCTGTGCACCAGATTTTTTTGTTTTATTTTGGGAAGCAGGAAGGGAGAGAAAGATGGCATTTTGTAGCTGTTTGGACCAACACACGAGCACTTATCAGACCTGCCTATTATACCCCAGTCTGTGTCATTTGCTCTTCCAACTCCATAATCCTCAATCACATGAAAGTCTCAAATTATGTCCTCCTTTCTCCTCTATAACCCTTTATGTTTGGCACTGCTTTCTGGAACACCTGCAGGATGCCTCCTCATTCACTCCTTGCAAATCCCTTCCTAAAACCACCATTCCTGTGAAACCTACAGCACCACACCTTAACCCTCACTCCCAAAGACAACTAACTTTTAAGAACAAATACTGAAAGTGTCCCACCTCCATCACCTCCTCCCTACTTGTTAAAATCCCTTGTGTTAAAATCCCTCCTCCCTTGTGTTAAAATCTAGAGACTGTAAGTTACCTGATGCAGGAGCCTGTCTTTTCATTAAATATAGAGCTTCACGTACATTGATGATACACATTAATAATAGTTACTTTTTTACACAAAGCAGCCAAATGCTTCATGTACACACAGGATCAGGCTACTGAGTTGTGTTTTGCAAATTTATTTAATAATCTTCATATGAAACAACAAGAAAAGAAAGCAATTTGTACATCAGCGTACCCCTGACGTTGATGCTCCTGAATTCTGCAGCTAAGCAGAAGCTTTCCTTGCCAAAACATCTTTTTTAAAAATTCGAACGTAAAATGTCCCAAAATACAGTATATCTCCAACCTCCTCCTCTCACAGTGTGATCCCATTCTTTTACAAAGTGACAATCTCACTTTAAGCACTGTCGGTCATCTCACAGGATAAGGATGTATGTGTTCCAAATACACTTCCAAGCATAGACCCATCTTGTTATGTCAAATCATACTCTGCATTCTAATGCATCCTCCTAACCGACAGAAACAGGTGTTTGACGCTAGAAGCATTTCACAAGCCCTACGTCAATGTTCTGGAAGATGCTTGGCTGCCAGCAGCCACTGGCCAGTAATAATGGTTAAAATAAATTCATGACATGATGCCATTACAATGTATGCAGGGTTTGCCCTCTCTGGGCAAGCAGCAGCCAATAAATTGGAGCAGGGCAAGGAATGACTGAAGACAACATTGCAAATATTTTACTATACTGTTACTGACAGTCGTGGGTCAGCAGCAGCTACACATCTTCTGCCAATTGTGTTTTACAGCAAGTTCAACTTCCAACTTCAGTATGGCTGAAGGCTGCAGCAAGCACAAATCTGCTGCTCATACCGTGGGAAAGGTCTCAACCCCACCCTTTACCCCACCCTTTAAAGGATACATCTTTTGGAAAGGAGGGTGAGCACTTGTTCCCTGCCTGCCTTAATTTTTGAATTGTTCTGTGCAGGCGCAACTCCTATCAATGTGATTGCACAGAGACCATGGAGAAGAACAATGAGAATTCTATAGGAAGAATGTTCATCTTTTACTCCAGCAGGTTACCATACGGAAAAATTCCAAGTGAAAGAGTCTGTGCCTTAGGAAATTCACAAGCCGTCTAAATTCTGCCTCTGTCTGGACTGAAATTCCCACAATACATTTTGGAACTCTACTTTCTGCAAACAGTCATAAAAACATTTTCCTAGCACATGCAATAAGACATAATGACAATCCATGAGAATCTAATAGTTTCCGTTGACATTTATCAATATTGAGCTGCTCCTAAGCAGCACAATTCTCAGATTCACATTCCCTATGTCAATGAAGGGAGAGCAGAGAAATTTCCCAACAGAGAAATTTGGAAACTGCATTTCAATGAATTAGTAGTGTTCCTTTATTAAACTATTCATGTTGCTTAGTGACAGCAAAGACTTTCACTCCTCCCTGGACATATTTGTTTTTCTTTTCTTTTCAGATACTAACACTCTCTCTATAAATGGTATAGATTTTTATATTGTATTAACAAAGAAATGCCTGTCATTATTGGCAGTGAACACAGCATATAAATACAATCAGGTTTCAAATTCATGGAATTGGATCCCCCTTCAATTCTCTCTCTGTAATTAGCATTGGATATTGCTAATTATTTTACCATCTTCTGTGGATACCCACAGCAGGGGTGCAATTTTTTTTGCAAAACACAGGAACCAGAATTGTAATTTCTGTAACACCAACAGTCTCCGCAGTTTCAGGTATCCATGGTGGAGTCCTGTTACCGGGGCATGCCTGTATACATTTGTACAAAAACATTTTATGTGCACTATCTCAACTAGCACATCTCTCTGCAAATGGAAGCTTCCTCCATTACAGAAAAGAATGTTTGCACAAGGCGTTCTTGTACAAGTAGAAAGTGTTCTTGCACAAATGGAATGCTCCTTCTGTTGACGGAGGAAAGATCTCAATGACAGAAAGTCTAATCAGGATGCTATCCTATGTCTATTGCTTTTTTGAATTGGAATAACAGGCCAGAGAGAAGGACCTGCAGCATGCACCACATGGTGTCTTCCCTCTAATAGATTCAGTGACTACAGTGGCTAAGCCTATTTCCTCCCCTGGAAAACTTTAAAATAATCCCAGGTACATTATTACCCTTATACAGTAACACACACATACACACCCAAAAAAAGATGCGAGACAGAAGCACTTGGAATTAAACTTGGGCCACTTTATTAAAGATAAACCTAGAAAATCTGCAGCAGAGGCTAACACCATCCCCTTAATTCAAAAGGGGAAGATGACAACAGCTGACAGTTCTCCCTAAGAATTTACAGGCATGCCATCTAACTCCAATCCAGGTCCATTCAAAAACAGGACCTGATTATCACTGCTGACCCCAAAGGTGGTCAAGACAGCTGGCAAAGGCAGAATAACCACAGAGCTAACCCTGCTGGATTCTTTGCCAGCCAAAGGGTCTACCCCGCAGCCTCACTGAGCTGGGCAAGCAACATGTGAGCTGCTCTGGCACATCTCCTGACCTTGCTGGTTCAGATGGATGCCAAAAACCTAAACTGCCTATAACCTGCACAACACCTGCCTAGAGAGGGCAGAACAGGGTAGCAACGGGGGAGGGAGGATTAGGTCCAAGAAAAGGTGGTTCAGCAGCAGCAGCTACCAAATCCATCTCCCTAGACCCAACCCAGCTGGGACGGGTCTGAGTAGACCCCTCCACACCACAAAGTCTCACCCCCCGGGAAAGGAACAAATGTTCCCTTACTCAGAGGAGACCTCCAGGATTCCTCCCCCCAAGATGCAGCATGAGCTGTTTTGGCACACCTACTTCCGCGGGTGAGGGAGGGACCCACAGGACTGTGCTGTAAAATGAGAGTTGCACAGAATGGGAAAACCCCAAGTAATAAACTTCTAGGAAGAGATTGGCTCAGTGTTTTTGCATATCTACACCAGGTCTTGGATCAGACAGTTGTGATGAGCTACAGTAGACAATACTGAATCATCTGAATCAGTCTAAAGATGTGTCATATTCATATGCCTGGTGACTGTACCAGGGCCTCCAAGAAGAATTTTATCAGGAGGTACAAAGTTTCTTTGGAGCCCCAAAGGGGAGGGGGGAAAACAGGGCAGGGGGATAGGGCAACAGCTGGAAAAGTCTTTGGAGCCTAGGTCTTCTGGACTTCCCCATGTGGAGTTTTGGTCTACCTGCCCATGCAATGTCACCAGCTATAGTAATATGAAAAACCAAACACACTCCTAAATCTCTCTAAAATCTTTTAAATAAAGAAAATCATTGGAGAAAATTAGCATCAAAGTATTTTTGCTCACACTAGAATGGAAAGGATCCCATGTGTACCAAAACTTACTTTTTCAGCAGCTGTAGTCCTGCAGCTGTGTCCCTGAGCTCCTATGCACTTTCATGGTAAGAAGATCCACAAGCCAAAGAGCTACTGTAGCAGGCCAATTTCCTTTCAGATTTTACACTGTGTTAAAGAGTGTCATGTATGCATTCCTGGTCACAGTGGATATATATGACTTGTGGCAGCAGACACAGTCCTGCATCTGTGGTAGCACACACACACAAACCCCAGCATCCCATGCAAGCAGCAAGTCCAAGTGAAGTAGGAAAAGGTAAGATCCCAAGAAACGTCTGGGCCTCCTCCTTGGGCTCCTGGGCACAGATACAAATTACCCGCTTTATCCCTCTCTCATGGGCCCTGGACTGTGCCCTCCAGAGTGCATGTGGATAGGTAAACACCCTAATCACTGACTTTTTTAACTGCATAGTATTGCTGATTCATGAGGACACAGTGTGAATTCAGAAAGTCAAATATAGAGAAGTGAGGTCCAGATAACAAGCTTACACTGTATATAGATATGACATATAACTTTGGGCCAGTTCCAGCACATTTCCTGCATATATACTATGTGCGCAAAGTGCCATGTCTGAATCAGCGGACTTTAAAACAATTTTGAGAGGTAAGAACACTCATTCATAGAGTCACTTCCTATGACTCACAGGATACCAAAACTCTCCTAGTGTTACTTCTTACATAGCTATTCTCAACTTTGGTGATTACATGATTATAATTATCAGCCTGCCCCTGCCAGTTATTCCTGCTAAATAAACTGATTTTTTCAAGTCAGTGTTCAACTCAAATGTACTCTAAATATGTTATATCCAAGGAAGAATTGAGTGTACATTTAATTCAAACATTAGTCGGGCCACAGAAGTCTTGCAAACAAATGGGAACGTCCATAATGGGGGCAAAAGAATGCAGTTTTCTTATAATAACCAGAGTATGAAGCTGGCTTGCAAGCTCTAATTAAGAGGAAATGTGGTGAGTCTTTACTGGTATAAGAGCACACGTATTGGTAAACTGTGGTTAAATCCTGAATAGGAAAGTTTGTGACAGGAAAAGCTTGTGGCCTGCTTCTCAACCATGGGACATGGACGACTTTATGTCTGCACCATTGTGGAATCATCGAATACCAAATTCCAACTTAGCTTAGATATCACAATAGCAAAAACTTATTTTTCAAAGGCTTCTGCATCACATCCAATTTTTGATTCAAGATAGGTTACATATGTAAGCGTGCATTAAATCACAATTTAATGTTTATCCACATCTTACTCAGTGCTTGACTGCATAGGATTTGCAGGTATTAATGATATTGGTTTAAAATATATATCTGAAACATACAATTTTTCAAAATTAATAAAACGGAAATTGCAATGGGGATCACTCAACACAATTCTAAAGGGGGAAAAATGACATTCCTGGAACACTACAGGTAACTAAAATATTTAGGCACTTACTTTGGTAGAGTTTTCAAGTGATTCTCTCGTAATTCCAATATTCGTAATTTAACAAGTCTAAAAGAGGTAAAGATTAATAAATGATTATATATTCATCATACTTCGTTAAACAAATACAAAAATTGCTAGGAAGCTCTTTGTTTGGAGCACCAATGAACCTAGCCATATATTTGCATGAAAATTTCTCATGCATCTGGCCAGCCTCTAATGAGAACCATAACCACGTGTGAGCAGCTGAAAGTAACAGCTTTAAATTAATTTTTGCTGATTATTTAAATAAGATCAATATGCTGAATCTTAACATTAAGCAAATATTTTCAGATCTAGAATAATAACTACCTTCAAGGCAGCATAAATCAGCTGTGATTGTTGGCAGTACTCTTCTGGAAAACCACACAAGCCACATGAGAGCAATTAAATAGAGAAAAAATACGCAATGCTGCCATAAAGGTATATGGCCACCAATGACTGCTTAAGGTTTAACAATTTCATAGCAAATAGGGGGGGGAACCTGCACATGAGTCAGCATATATTCACTCTGACTTGC
>JAJKFI010018141.1:0-21327 GCA_029204185.1 Lerista edwardsae | reverse complement strand
CAGTCAAAAGGGCCCCTCCAGATGATCTAAGAGTACGGGTTGGATTGTATGGAAGGAGGCGGTCCTTATAAAGGAGGCGGTCCTTATAAAGGAGGCGGATTGTATGGAAGGAGGCGGTCCTTTATAAATTATAAAGGTGGGACCAATTTAGTGAAATTTTAAAGTGCCATTTGAGGAACCTATCCTCAATAGCTTATCAATAGGTCTCACTTGGGGGATTACCATGAGGTGATCTGAGTGGGGATGCAGCTAGCCAGGCCACCACTGCTGGATTCTGAGTAGGGTGCTCCAGAGGATGGCGCATCTCCTCCCAACAGACTGTTGTCATGCTTCCAACTGGTAAACTATAACATGGAATCAGCCGTGCAAGGAGCTAAGTATCTGAAGCCTAAAGGCTGTGGTGTGGACTTCAACCCTGCTCATTGGAGAACCATACAGAGGTTGATTTATCCGCTTTTAAATATGCAATAGTTTCACAATTTTACAGGCCTTAAGAGGTCAGTTATTCTGCATTTAAATCAAGACACACACATTACACTATCAGCAAAGATGGGATTTACTGCACTTAAACATGGGGGCAAATATAAACACTATATGAGACAAGCAGCTGAAATTTAGACTGCCTCTTCCCACAACAGAAAAGGTCAATTGGTGTTTAAAATAATACGGTATTAACAATAAAAACAGTTAACTAGATTCTTAAATTCACTTACCAAAAGAGGATTATACGATCCACAGGCACTGAAAGCATCCTCATTTCTCAGATACAGAGACCGAGACAGTAGTCTCTCCAGCAGGGAAGAGCTTAATCCATAAACTGCAGCAAGTTTAGATTTTATTACAGGGCCTAGCTGCATTGGGTCACCTGCCAGTACTATCTGCAAGTACAGAGTTGTTTTAATTGACATTTAGGATGAAAACAGAATGCACTAAAACTTAATTTTCACCCAGTGTGCCAGAGCTTGACATGCGTATTCTTTGAAGCACTCTGAAGCATATTCATTCACAAAATGAATTAAGTTTATGATGACTGTCTATTTTTGTTCACAGAAATTTTCTAAAGGATGCTTTGAAAAGACACAGTATACTGAACATCACCTACAATTTGAAGGTGAGAAATGAAATATGATAAAGGGGAGCAACATATGAAATTGCTGTTTAACAAATCAGACCATTTTCCCACCTAGACCAGGGGCCTGGGGGCCACATCTGGTCTGCCACAAGATTTTATCTGGCTGTCATCTGATCATGTCATTTGATCATGATGTCATCTCTCACACACAAAAAGATTTAACTCAATTAGTTAAACGTAGCAGACACGCGAAGAATTCTGCTCGATCTGGTTTATAACATACACACCTGCCCACTGATTTCTGAGACTAGGCCCAGTGGGATTAAGCATTCTGGTTCACTAGCTTGCCCCGCCTCATCCACAAATACGTGGGTGAAGTGTCCAAGCCTAGAATAAAGGAAAGAAAAGTTGAATACAATCTACTTGTGGTATGCTCTGCCACCCTGTGGCAGCGCTTAAGCAAACAGCTCTTGAAAAAATTAGCCCAACCCTTGTAAGGTGACATCAGTGAGCCGAACTGATACAGGCAAGCTGTTCCTTTGTTCATTAAATATGTTTAACAGTGCTTAACTGTGGAGCAAACACATATTTTAATCCAGGTCTCGCACCTTTTGAGGTCTCACACAATTTCCACGAGAGCCTCAGGAAGTAATGTTTGAAAGAGAGCTCATTTGGGTAGGACCAGAGGTATAACTAGAAGCCCAGGCACCTGGGACAGTGATGTTATTACACTGTGATGTCACTTCCGGGTTCTCCCCGGAGGAGGTAGAATGGGCAGCTTCGTGTCCCTCATTCCTTCTCCTATGGAAGTTTCCTGAAGCGGGAGCAAAGAAACTCAAAATGAATTAAGCTCCCTTAGGAGGAGCCTCCACAGAATAAGGAACTGGGGGTGCAAAAAGCCATCAGCACCTCCTTCTCCAGGGGAAATCTGGAAGTAACTGCCTTACATGTTGTGCTGCCCTCTTGGTGTAACACCTAGGGCAGGCACCCCTCAGGCTCCAGCCTAGTTATGCCTCTGGGTAATACTGTCTCTTCCATTTTTACATCCTGGACTTGTCCCAAATGTTTCAGCCAAACGTGTATCTGCAGTACCTTAATCCTATTTGGTAGAACATTGCTGCACTGCTGCAAGTCACAATAATGATCCGGAACCGAGAAGCCTTCTGAATGTCTTCGCCATCTTTGCAGTAAAGTTTTATTACATCACTCAAATTCTGTCAACATAAACCAGCAACTGAGCATAAAAAATGGGTCACATGCTAAGCTATCAGTGTGTGTCATGTATACAAATGGCAGAATATAAAAGAACAGTTTTAGACAATGGGGGGATGGGGTTGACTTATTTTTTCTAAGGGAGCATTACATGCTTGACAGCATCTAGCTGTTACAACATACTTTGGTGATAGAGGTCCACTGTAAAATGGACCTCATTACGCTTTTCTTCACCTCTTGGCATCACCTCTCTCAAAAACCAGATCACTGATCCAGAAGTTCCAAGATCAGCCAAAGTACCATTTAGAGGTGGCAAATTAGTAATCTGGAAAGCTCAATATGCAATGGAAGTAGGGGGAAAGACACAGCATTGTAGAATACCATGAAACAACCTTAACGGTATACAGCTAACTCTTTTCAAGCTTCAAAGACGCACCTTAGCTTCCCATTAAGGATTAAGTAGGTCAAAGACATACAATCAAGGTAAACGAAATCACTGAAAGACATGTTTTAAGAAAAAGGAGTTACCTCTTCATTTCTGCTGGTAGCATTCACTCTGACCATAACTCCTGGCTTTAGCATGTTGCTGTCATGGAGTCGTGAACAAACTAGATCTGTTGCACTGTTTGATGGTGCACAGACCAGTACGCGGCTGTCTGGTAAACTGTAGTGTACCTAAGTTTTTACAAAAACATAGCCAATTTCTCATATTTTATTTCTTAGATGTCCTTAATATACTAGTGGTTCCCATATGTACCTGTGCCCCTGCAGCCATTTCTTCCCAGCTCAGCTGGGTGGTGCCATCTTGAATCTAATGAGATCTAAGATGGTGGCACCTGGCTGAGCTGGTAGAAGGGACGACCAGGGACATTCTGCTGAGATCCTGTGAGTGTGCTGCAGTGCAGTTTGGCACTCACTGTAATATACCCAATAGAAACATGTTAACATGCTCTCCATCCTCCCAATTATTTCTTCATAATTCAAATGAACGTTTATCATACCTTTTCCCCTTGAAGTTCCAAAATATACTTTCTATTTGAAATTCCTTATGAACAGAGATCGGTACAATTGTCAATCCAGATGGACATGTTTTCCTTGAGAATCTCAGTTCTCTATCAATTATGCACCGTGTAAAAATCTTTATTTTGGTTCACTACAAAAGGTTACCATAAAACAATTTAAAATGCCTTTCTTCAAGTCAATACCGAGCTTAGAACAGGGGTGTCAAAGTGGGAGCGAACAGCATTCATGGTGCCTGCTGAAGGCTGCAGGTGACACCATTAAGCAGGAAGTTACATCATTAAGCAGATTACAACCAGGAATAAGTACGGGCATACCCTGGTATCCGCTGGGGTTCCGTTCAGGAACCCACCATGGATACCTGAAATCATGGATACTGGGGATGCCTTTTTAAAGATAGAACATCCGTGGTTTTGCTGCAATAATGTAAAAAAAAAAGATTTGTTTAATGTTCCCCTGTCTTTTCAGTAGGTGTCAGTGGATACCGGGGCACACCTGTACTTTGCACGTTTTCTTTTCTGTCATTTGCAGCTAATGAGTTTCTTTGAGAGAACAAATCTTGTTCACAATTTCAAGGTATGAGAGAGCCCAATTATCATGCTTGGAGAGCCCAACTATCATGGGGGCCAGATAAATTGCTTCTGGGAGGCACATCCAGCCTGCAGCCTCATGTTTGACACCTCTGGCTTACAGCATTACCACAGTGGTTAGCTAAACTTCTGGAGAAAAAGAGAATGTCACACTATCCTCCTATCAGCACTGAATTATCTGTGAGCCGATTTTCGCTTCTTCAGAGAACAAAACACTTTTAAAAAAATGGAAATTCCTACATAACCAATTACATAAACAACTTTTTTTATAATTATAACATACTAAAGGGTAATGACATAATTAACATCAGTTGTGATTACATCAATTGTGAAAATTAAGTGATGACATAATTGGTTTTGACATTACCTGCAAGATTGCTTCAATTACCGTTACAGTCTTCCCAGTTCCTGGCGGTCCAAACAGAATATAAGGCATTGGCCGACATTCACCACTAAGTATCCTCTTCACTGCTAATTTCTGATTTTCATTCAACAGAGGATTGAAAAAATCTCCATCTCTTTGTTTTGAAGCTGCAGTTCCATTCACTGTATTCAAAATTATGTATTTAAAAACCCTGTGTATTCAAATATTTTTCTAGTTTTTTTAAAAAAATTAGGCATGTTCTATCTAAGAAACGCCTTCAATGTACAGCATCCTAAATTACAGAAACTTCTAAGCTGCATTGAAAGGAATTAATAAAAAGCAAGCATTCAATTATACTCACTTGTCTGTGTGGCAATAGTTGCCATATCAGGTATCACATCTGCCTTTTTCTCATTTAGGAACTCCTCTTCATTTCCATTTTGCACCTTTTCATTCACAAAGTAAAGAAGAGAATGCAACAACTGTATTTATATGCAATATACTACATTTAAAGTTTGCATTTTAAATTTGACAATCAAGACTTAACTGCAGGCAGAACTTATTCGCTTAGACATTCTAAAGACTCCTCAGACTGTAAGACTTATATTAACCTGTTTGGGGAAAAAAAGTCAGATCATAGGACCTGGGTTCTTACAATGTAACTAGTGAGCTCATAATCTCTACCTCCTACCTATACTGCCTTTCACTTCACTAACTTGAATGAGAAAAGGGATGGAGTAGTGAGGAAGACATGTTACTGTACTGCCCGATACATTTGAGCACCCAACATGTACATAGCGCTGTGTGCATGCCATGAGAGTGCGACCCAGGCCAGTCTCGTGATGTTTTGCTTGGGCTGACGGAAAGGAAGCATCAAGTTATGTAGGCCTTTGGGGAAAAGGCCAAATGTTGGTTCTTTTTTTTTTAATTAATACTTTTTTATTTTATTCAACTAATAAAAATTCATCTAAATCATACATAAATACTTTGTAAGACACAGCAAGAGCGAAGCAGTGTATCCTACTTACATATAGTTTTCTACTATTAAGTCAAAATGCCAAAATCTATGAAGTCTATCCCCGACAGCCCTTACTAGTTATTTTAGTTTTCCACTGATTCTATTCATCAAATCCGCATAACATTAAGTCATTCTTCCCTCTTATATGCAAGAAATCGATGAGTAGTTTCCAATTAATCACAAAAATATTTACTGATTTAAAGATAAGTTTATGTAAGTTTACGTATTCTCTCAGATCTTATGACCCCACCATCATACCAAAAATATTTTTTGGTATACATTTTGGTATACATATATACAAAAATGGACACTTAAAATTTTTGGAAAAGATCTCAAAATTAGTTTGAGAAAAAAAACATACCAAAAAACATTTTTTTGGGTATAGATAAACATAAGTATGAACTAATTTTGAGAGTATAGTTAGACGTAAGTATGAACTAATTTTGAGATTTTTTTCCAAAATTTTAAGTGCCCATTTTTGAGAAAATTGATTTTAAAAATTTAAGTTGAATTTTTAAACATGATCAAACCCACAGTGTTATCATATAAAAGCCCATGAAAAGAGCTTTATAATGAGACCACTCCGAACTCTATATCTCAACCAGTGTCTGATGTACAGCTAGTTAATATATCAGTAGCATGCCATTTTTGATAAAATTTTGAAAATGTAGACTTAAATATATTTTTCTCTCTAAGTTAATTTTTTTAAAAATGCATTTCTCCAATAATTATATAAGATCTTTCAGAATGACAACTTTCATCAAAATCTAAGAACGTGATGTAGAAAATATTAAGTGTGATGATCTGACACAGGATGACCCATGATAGAATAACTCCTAGAGAAATAGGTGCGGTAAGAAGAATGAAGATAGATATGGCACCAGGTCCAAACGGTTTGACAGGAAGGTTTTTTAAGTGTTTAGCTTACCATTACAATATACAATGAATTAATTTTTACAAAAAGGAAGAATGCCTGAATTGTGGAAGTTGCTCTGTGAACCTGGTTGCACAATGCAAACAGTCTGCTAGATTGAAAGCCTTGTGCTAGAGAGAATAGCAAAAGTTGCATTCACACAAGAGTAGTCTCTACCAGCTTCCTTTTGCACAAGTACTATTCAGTAAAACTGTCAACAGGTAAACAAGCATGAAAGCAATATAGCAACAAAAAGATCACATGGAAGGTATAATCAAATGTGTTACAGCAAGGACACTCTGCATCCTACTATAATGAAATTTTGATGAGTAAAAAAGTTAATATACAGGTTCATATTTTCCCCAATGATAGTCTGAACCTCAAAGCAGAACAAAATGTAAAGCAAGAATGGTCTGCAGTAGCAAAGCAACAAAAATGGCTATGGTACCTTAGTGACTGATGGGTTTATCTTTAGAATGCCACATAACAATATTTAGCAGCAAATTGTTCCATGTAAAGCTAAGATAGATTGATTGTCAGTGGTTTACCTTTTCTTGTGTGATGCTTTGTTTTTCAGCACCAAGAGAACATTCTGAATCATACCACTGCTTGACAATTTGTGGAGACTTTAGAGTAATGCTATCGGGAAATAAGACTTTGGAGAGAAGTCAGAAGAAACATGAATAGTGTTTAAGCTTGAAGAAGAACCACATCAACTGAATACCATCTTTAAAATACAAAGCTGTGTTCTGGAATACAGGAATGCCCCAGTATCCGCTGGGGTTCTGTTCCAACCCCACCCCCCACCCCAATGGATACCTGAAACCTTGGACTCCCTTTTAAAGATGGTCAACATCAGTGGTTTTGCTGCAACAAGGTAAAAACCGGGAATGTTTGTACTTACCTGTGAACTCCCCTTCTCAGTAGTTCCAGGCAGGGTCAGTGTAGTACATCTGGGAAGCTCCTCCCTCTCGAATAGGCAGGTCAGATGACAGAAGACTTGCCGAGGGGGAGGGAGAGCTCCCAGAATCCCCAGTTCGGTTAAAGCCTCTGTGTCTCTCTCCTAGTTGCTGGATTCTTGGCACTTTGTGAAGTCCTCACCAGACATTCTCCCTTTCCTTACAGCCCACAACAGGCTGCATTCTGTGATGAGGCTGAGCGACAGGCCCCAGCCCACTTCATCATCCCATGACTCTGTGCCGGCCCTGTGGTTACACAGGCAACAACTTCCTGCATAAAAAACTCAAGGATGCCTCAGAATCCTGTGGGTGGGACGCTGACCCTGCCTGGAACTACTGAGAAGGGGAGTTCACAGGTAAGTACAAACCTTCCCGTTCTCCAGTAGTTCCAGGTAGGGTCAGCATAGTACATCTGGGATGTACCCAAGCCGTACCCACAAAAGAAAAAATTAATAGGGTGGGATTAAACCGAGGCATCTCGAACCACGCTCTGCAGGACCCGTCTGGCAAAAGCTGAGTCCCTGGCTGCAAAGCCGTCTTGTAGTGGCAGATTAAGGTGTGTGGGGAATTCCATGTTGCTGCTCTGCATATAGCCTCCATAGAAGGAAAAGCCTTAAAGGCTGTCGAGGCTCTATACGTTCTATACCCCTGGCTCTAAACGCTGGTCCGATGGTGTCCCGTACCCAACGAGACAGCGTGGATGGAGATACTCTTTGTCCCTGTTTGGCATTCCTGTACTGTACAAACACAGCCTCAGATTTTCTGAAAGAGGCTGTTGGAAAATAAGACCTCTCTGGATGTCCAGTGTATGCCAATCCCTCTCCCTAAAGTGCCTGGGATTAGGGCAGAAAGAGGGTTACACCACCTCCTCTGTTCTATGAAAGCGTGAGTTAACCTTTGGTAAGAAAGTAGGGCCCAACCTCAATGTGGCCCTGTCCTCCTGAAACTTGTAGAGCTCTTTGGCCACTGACAGGGCCGCCATCTCAGAAACTCTTCTGGCTGAGGTGATACCAACCGGGGGGGGGGGGGCGAAACTTCTTCTTCTTTTTTTGAAGTGAGCTCTCTGGAGCTCACAGAAAGATGACCTGCTCTGGCAAGAGGCAAGGTCAGAACTGGGGATTCTGGGAGCTCCCCCTCCGCAAATCTTCTGCCATCTCACCTGCCTATTTGAGAGGGAGGAGCTTCCCAGATGTACTACGCTGACCTTACCTGGAACTACTGGAGAAAGATTTGTTTAATGTTCCCCTATCTTTTTAATAGGTGTCCCAGTATCCATGGTATTTGTGGATAACTGAAACTGTGGGTACTGAATCAGTGGATAGTGGGGCATGCCAGTATTCCAATAATGATTATAGCTGCCTTTCTACGGTCTAAAGAGAATTGACGCTACAACAGGAACCATCTTAAACACATGCCTTTCTGGTTATGTAATCCACAAGAAAAATATCATGTTAGCACCGTCTTCAGTGTTAGTACTTTGGCTGATGGAGCTCATGTTTTACTCAAATTCCTCCTCAACTGAGAGATGCTTTGCAGTGAGTTATCAAAAACAAACATGTGAATTGGTCCTTTGCATCCACAAAGGATAGGAAAAGGGGAAGCACCTACAACTTCAAACACTCCTTCCAATACTTCAGCAATACGAGCTTGAAGGTGCATCAGTAATTAGGCTATCAATAGTGCTCTGGGAACACTGGCACAGCTTTGATGCACATAAGGAAGAGCACCAGGAAATAATCTAAATGGTGGTAGAGGGGAGGAGGACCACTAATGGTCCTCAATGGTGGGACCATTAATGGTCCTCAATGGTGGTAGAGTGAGACAGACGGCCAAATCGTAGTCAGAGCCGGTGAAACGCACATTCCGCCAGTGCATGCTGTCACAAAATGAGCTGGAGTGCTTTGTGAAAGTGCCCAGGTGTACTGGTGGGAAAGCTGGAAGTTTCTCACATGTGCTGGTGGTCATCAGGAGGCCACCTGAGCATGCAAGTCCAGAGCAGGGGTGGGGAATGAGGCAGCAACGTACGCGTGCGTGCGTGCGTGCGTGCGTGCGTGCATGCGTGAGAGAGAGAGAGAGAGAGAAATCAGGTCCAGGGGGTGGGAACGGTGATGCTGGTGCATGCAATATTCAAATATACACTTCCCGGGTCCAATCCACCTGTATAGATCCATGCGGACTTCTGCCAACAATCACACTGACGCAGGTCCAAGTTGTGGCTGCTGGGGCATACCCTGGGGGAAGGTGACCAATTCTCCCTCATCCGGAGTAAATCTCCAACAGCAAAAATCCCCCATGCATAAGGCTAAAGCAGCACTGGTGCCACTGCATCAGCATGCGGGGATTTGGGTAGGGTTGGGCTGTGGGGCATGGAGGAAGATAGGCTGTCCAGTCTCCCCTACCTGTAACCTATAGCATAAGCTTCTCCATACTACTACTATATGAAATATCTACTGTTTTATACATTTACATCCTGTCTGTCAATATACCATTATTTATGCACATAACAGAAGCATATGGGGAAAATATGCAACTGATTTCATTTAGGCATACTGAAGCTTACCATAATTACAACTGAGTGTGAGGGCAAGGGAGTTGGGCCAAAAAAAGGGGGGTTCATAGGGATTTAAATCCTTTTTAAAAGGTACTGCTTTGTTTCCAGTATCCCAGAATAAGAATTTAGCACTATGTTATTTGACTTTGGCACCTGATAGGTTGACAAAATGTTTAATCTTTGGTCTAATTCAACTATCACATATCAGAAGGCTAAGCAGTCGTTCCAGAGGTGTTCAAATATATTCTGCATCTCCCACTCAATTTAGTTCTGCATACATGCCATGACAAGACAGAATTCTTTCAATGGTACCATTATCTTAAAATCCAAGGGCATATTTATTGGGGTCTTCTCCCGCTTTTCTCACAAAGGCACTCAGAGCAGCTCATACTGTATATGTAGGAACCACACTGTAACAGCTAGATATCCTACTATCAAATAGCATTTGGAGGATAACTTTATAAAAATCCGAGCTAGCTTGTAAATACAGATGAATTCCTTACCACTGTCACAACATTAATTAGACAGAAAAAACCCCAGACCTTACCTTTTTCTCCCAAATGAATACCTTGTTCTACTGCAAAATGGCACCTCCGGCTGGTAACCCTGTCAACCAATCAGAACACCAAACTTTGAACATTTACAGGGAATACAATAGCACACTGATAAGTTCTATTTCAAAGTTGCTGCAGCTATATAAACGGACTAGCTGTAAAGTCAACTATTGATTACCCATTTCACAGTAGCAGCTATAAAAAATTATTCAAAAGGGTATTAAACATTTCCTCAAAGTGGCATGAAAACATTATCTCTACAACCAACAGTATTCAATATTCATTTCTCTTTGTCACGTAAAGTGTTGCTTGCAAGCCAATCAAAATAGAAGGTGGAAATATTTCTGTAGATGGAAGCACCACATTCCCTTATATGTGATCAGATCCACAGCTATCTTGCAAGGCAGAGTCATTATTTCCACTTTGCACATAGGGAGCTGAACAGTGCGTCCTAGGTAAGTTATCTTCCCCAGTGAGAGATTACTATAGTATTAGAGGTAGGTATTTTTGGTGATAACAAAATAAAAACACTGCTTTCTGCACTTCTAATGTTGGAAAACACAGAAATCAGCAACAGCAACACTATTTTCACCCACCTCTAATTATAAACAAGACAGAAAAACACAGATATAGCTTTCAAAATTTATAGACTATACCTGCTAAAAGTAAATTCCACATCCATTGGTTCAGAATTATAAGTCTTTTCAAACTCTGGGTTAAGCCTCAGAGTGACTTCTTCATCATGAATCTGTTTGTGGAAGAGGATTGACTATAAGCATTTATATTGTTACCAAACTTGAATGTCAGATCTCCTGAATACGCTAAAAGTTATGCTTCTACAGAAAAGCTTTAATGTAAGGTAAAGCTTTAACTATCAAAATTTGCAGAGATAAGAAGCACTGAACATATTAAAAAGGTAAAGGTTTCCCCACGACCGAATGGTCTAGTTGTGACTGACTGTAGGGGGCAGTGCTCATCTCCGTTTCTAGGCCAGTAGTCAGTGTCTGTCCTGAGGACAAGCTTCCGTGGTCATGTGGCTGGCATGACTATACGCTGTAGCGCACGGAATGCCGTTACCTTCCCACCGAAGTGGTCCCTATTTATCTACTTGCATGGTGAATCTTGGGTCCAGTCCAAGATGGCTGCCAGCTAATGACTCTGCTGCTGCGCTCCGAGACTTCTTATCAGTAAACCAATTTTAACCTAATTGGAACTACAAATTTTATAATGTATCCCTTTGACAAGGACTCCTCTTCAAGGATCTGCGGGTTTTATCAGACTCTGTGAGCCGTAAACAAAAGATTGTTTTGGATTGTGTGGAACGCCCCATGGGCAAGTGAGACTGCTGATAACCAGCACAAGAAAATGGGAAAGAAAAAGAAAAGGCAAAGGGTACCGTTGGGCAACAGCTCCCCGAATAAAACTTCTAAACAACTTCGTCTGGATGATCCTGCATTCTGGGGTGAGTTTGTGTTCGAGAGGGCTAACGAAGAAGGAGATGATGTTTTATTACCTAATCCAGCCACCTCTGCCTTTGGAAGTCTCGGCAGCCCACGTTCAGATAAAGAAATGAACGCAGCTGTTTTTTCTACTCTACTCCCAAAGGAGGATACTGCTGCTCTCCCTCAAAAAATGAAAGCAAGAAAGATTTGCTGCCCACGACAAACATTCCAAACACTCCAAACAGAAGGAAGATATGTTGATACATGGGAAATCTATGCTGGCTTTACTAGGGGAACACTGCATTCTCTACATGCATTTTTAGGTGCTTTCGAACTGCTAGGTTGGCAGGAGCTGCGAGAAGCGACGGGAGCTCACTCCGTCATGCAGTTTCGAACTGCCAACCTTACGGTCAACAAGTTCAGGAACAGCAGTTTAGCCCACAGCACCACCACATCCCATGTTAACGTGCATTTAATAAGAACATTCAAAAGGCTATGGCAGATACTACAGAGGAATTTCTTACAATTCCAGAAAAGATATACAAAAGTCAAACAAAACAAAAACCATTAGTTAGCTTACCTCAACAACGCATGCAACATAGTGGACTACCATCTTTGAATAGTCTTGAGACTTTAATATCACTTTGTCACCTAATTTAGAACAGATGCATTAGTTCCTTGTTTTCTAGTACAAGTTACGGCAAGTAGGTGACCATTCTCTATATATTGTACATGACTGAATGCACATTTAAGCAAAGTAGTGCAGACCAGAATGAACAACACAATATTGCTGCATCTTCCATAAGATGCACAATATTGCGTCTTCCATAAGAGAAACTCTAGGAATTAAATTAGGATACAGAGCGCCAAAAGAACAGGTTGCCTATTTGTCACAGTTCATTTGTTATCACCTGAGAAATACTATCAGTGGGGTTCTTGTGGCTGCATGGAACATCACTGGAGGACTCCAACAACTTGGCCTCAAATATTTTGATGCAAGCCATTCCCCACTATAATGGGCTAAACATGCTCAGGCAGACATGACTTGTGCCTTCTACCTCAGTTGAAATAGAGACAGCTACGAAAGGATAAGAGTTGTACAACCAAGAGTGGCACAGAGTTGTAGGCGGAAGTACTGCAGTCCAAAGCTCTTCCGACAACCTGAGTTTGATCCCAGTGGAAGTTGGGATCTCGGCAGCCAGCTCAAGGTTGACTCAGCCTTCCAAGGTTGGTCAAGCAATTGTGCTGAGCCAGGGATCCACTAAAGCAATTGGAATGGAACCTAAAGAAAAATGCAAATTGGATAGAAGAAAAGCAGCAAACAAACGAACAGGAATAATTGAAAGCAGACTGATTACATCAGCTATGCAGAAGGAAAGAGACTGTTCATCCCAATGCTGCTGTGATGGCAGTCAAAGATGACTTAAGGAGGAGTTGTAAGTCATGGCTACCTGAGCATGCTTAGTCCATCTAAGTGGGATGCAGTGACCCCTGCTAAGTGGGCAAGAGGCACTTTTTCAAGTGGTGTCCTCTTATATTTAGCAGGGGGAGAGCAATTGTCCCTTTTCACCCCAGCACAGTGTCTCTCATGGCTGTTGCTGGTGGTGTTCTCCATTCTTTTAGATTGTGAGCCCTTTTGGGACAGGGAGCCATTTAACTTTAATGTTATTATTTACCTGTAAACCGCTTTGTGAACTTTATGTTGAAAAGCGGTATATAAATAGTAGTGATTGATTGATTGATTCCCAGATCTTTGAGACCAAGCTCAAACCAGACTTGGCAGGCATGGAAACCCAATGATGAGAATAGTGGCATGGCTAGCACCACTGGTACCTAGGGGCAGAAATCTCCCACTACCCTGCCCTGGGCTGCTCAAAACCATGGGTAGACCTGGCCTATTCCATGAATCTTCTACCCCTTGGGAAGACCAGTCTATGAGACATTTGAAGGAGCAGGTAGATATGGCCTCTGACTCAAGTTCCCCTGGGTGAGACCAGGACTACCTGCTATTCAAGTGCTGGGTGGACCAGGCTTCTACCTTGAGATTCCCTACAGAGGAGGCCAAGTCTACCTGGATGTGAAAGGGTAGGGACACTGGCAACCTTTACAACACGCACTCAGCGGGAATGCCACCCGCCCCACCCTGAAAACACTATTCTGTGTGACTCAAAGAAGACCAAAACAGAAATTTAATGTGTTACATTAGCCTCTTCACACATTTTTAGTATTTTTAAAAACCATGTTCCCAATTATCACAGGAAACAAGAAAAATCATAGGCAATATTTATACTGCTTATGTGGGTCTTTAATGCAACTAGATGGAATAAAAAATAGTTTAAACATGTTGAAAACCCCTACTATGCTTCAGGCTAGAAAAAGCAGGAAAACAATTTGTTTACAATGGATGGTAATCATCAAGATGCGCTTAGCAGAATTCCTTGTTAATAGATTGTTAATGTTAGATTGTGAGCCCTTTTGGGACAGGGAGCCATTTAACTTTATTATCATTATTTGCCTGTAAACTGCTTTGTGAACTCGAAAAGTGGTATATAAATCATGTTGATTAATATGGACGGACTACCACTCTCACCTGTACAGGATTAACACAAATCACAATTATTGAAAATCCACACCTGTACATAAAGGAGGGCGGCCCTCTGCGACTCCTGGTACTTCAAGTACCAAGTAATTTCCATTCTTTTGCAAGGTGACTCCGCACATCGCAAAATCCTTCATTTCCATCTCTTCATGTATTTCCTCAAGCCAGAGCAGAGTAGCAAAGTTTGCTTTATAGTTAGCCAGAGTCAAGCCCTGAAATGAAAGAGGTTTTATCCATTGTTTGAATTAGGAAACCTCTAGGACCCAGAGGAGAACAATTCTGAGTGCACAGCACTATTACCATAAAGCAGTGGCCCCCAAACAGGGGTCAAAAGCTAATCAGGGTCCAGTGCTTCCCAGGCTACTAGAGACCTTACATACATAGAATGTGCATGCAGACATTTGCTAGGCACCCCCCGGTAATGGAGTTCAAGTACTGTTTCCCCATTTTACAACCATTCCAGGGAATGCAGAAGGCTGAACTAGAGAGCAAGATGCACAGTTAGCGACTTCCAGGCCAGATAAATGATTGAAACTGGGTTCCACATCTGATCTACAGCACACCAATTACTAGAGTAAATAGGAAAAATGGGACAATTTGAGGGTATGAGGATTACCTTATACCATAGGTTGACATTCTAGCTAACCATTTTCTTCAGTAAACCGGGGCAAGGATGCTTGTAATATAAAGGTTTTTGTTGGTGCCAAAAATTGTTTGCAACCCACCAAAGGTCAGGCCAGAACCCACAGGTGGGTCCTGACCCACAGCTTGGGAAACACTGTGCTAGTGCAATGGGATCTTTATTTCAAAAGGGTTTGTTATTCTTGTACTCCTCATACCATTTGTATTTGCCAAATCTTTTGAAATTCCATTGCCACTGAAGCCAAGTAGATTGTAATCACATGCAAGTTGCACTATTTGTTCAGTTTGGTAGTGATCTATTCTACAGCAACATACCTCTCCAAGATGTGGCTGAAAAACCAAAATGTCCTGTTTCTTTTCTATGCATGTCCTTAACCTGTCTGGAACAGGGTACTGGGGAATGAAACTTGGTAATTGTCTCCTCATATTTCTAAGAGATAAAGAAAAAATAGCAGCAATAGTTATTTCTCAGGATTGTCAAAGCAGTTTGCACATATTCAAGTTTCTAAATACATATTCAAGTTTCTAAGAAACATCAAATGCCAGAGCAGCTAGACTTCAGTAGCAATCCTATACAGACATACTAAGTGCCATTAAAATCAGTGGGGTGTATTTTTGAATAAACATGCCCAAGATTGCACAGCAAGTGTTAAGCTAAAAAAAGTATGAGGTAGAAAAACAGCACATACATTCTGTGTTTTCAAGTTCTACATTACAATCTATGTATTCTTAGTTATGGCTACACAAAAGGTAGCTGGCAATTTCCAACAGATCCAAAAACTTCATGCTTCCACTATTGCAATGTGCTCAACAGGGTGCTGTTGTATGGTTTAAAACGCAATTGCCTAGTTATTAACTGGGATGGCCTGCAGAGATGATACAACCTCTGTGTTCATGTTCCCTTGTTGGCACTTCTGTGCAATTCAAAACACTGGTTTTTACCTTAAGTGCTCTACAAGTTCTAAGACTGTAATACATCAGGAAACATCCCCCATACAAGCCCCACTGTGCTTTTTGATCTACTTACAAGATCCTACTTGGTTCTTGGTTTTGGGAGACTAGGCCAACTGCTACAAGAAGGGATGCAACATAAAAAAGGGACACACTTTCCCGAATTCCCCGACATAAACCATTCACCAGAGCAGCTATTCTCAAATGTTTTGGTCTTCAGAGCTTTCTACACTGAAATGGAGTTTTGGGGAGCCCCAGAGCAGGTGCAGAATGGCACAGTACTGAGCAGATGACAGTCCTTTGAGGGCTTTCCATGAATCCCAGTATCTGCAAAAGTTGGTATCTGTGGGAGTGTGTGTGTCTGCCTGCCGTAGGATGGATCCTCTGAGGATATCGAAGCCTAACTGTACTTACTAAAGGAATATTTTTATTAGTAAAGGCATGGTTCTTAAACTGTGGGTCCAGGGCCCACCAGTGGATCCCAACCCAATTCGTGTTGGGTAGTGAAAATGACAAGGTAGATTAGACTACGTGCATTGAGGGTTAAACGACCTGCTATGGGGAGGTGGAGCATTGCTGCCCAATGTCCATTACAGCCAGAGGCTTGAGCGGCTGGTAAAGTGAAACTTTTTTTAGGTGGGTCCCAATGTTCAAAAGTTTGGGAATTTGTCTACAATATAAGAAGTACAAAATAAATGAGAACTCAGGTAAAAGTGTCTTACATTTTTCTGAGGAACATACTCGCTCCCCACTCTTGGTTCCAATATAAATGAACTTCCCAGTGCTGTTAAATGTGTATAACTTCATTAGATGTTCTCATCCTCTAAGATAGTGTTTCTCAAACTGTGGGCTGGGAAGGTAGGGACCTGATGTCAGGTGGGTCACAGAAAGCTGGGAGCAGCCATCTTGGAAGCTGAAGACATTACTCTTGCTATATTCCTTTTGTGAACAGTTTGAATTTTCCAGTGAGGTTTAAAAAAAAAAAAAATTCGTTCAGGGCGTTTTGATAATAGGTTGTCCTAATCGTGATTTCTGTCAGGGATGTTTCAGGGTTGTGCAATTGTTGCAGTCTAAGAATGCCAGTTTGCATTTTAGGAGTGTCATTTGATTATGTCACAGTGACAGCACATCCCACTTGATGATGTCACTTCTGGTGGGTCCCTACACGAGTGCCATTCTAAAAAGAGGGTCCCAGTACAGAATGATTGAGAACCACTGCTCTAAGAAAATGAAAGTGAATGAGACCAGTTTAGATAGTAACACATACACCACCATTCCCTCATCTCCCCCCAAATTGTTTCTTGAAGATGATTATCTTGGTGCCATACAGTACCTTTTTGTTTCTGACAAAATCACTGTTGCTTTTGTGTACTGGGGTTCAGAGGCAATCTGCTGTGGCCTATAGGAAAAAGGCTTAGTGGCAGCTATCCGAGACTCTTCTTCTGCTACTATTGTTGCTTCAATGTAGTGCCCAATGACACAATTATTAAAACAGAGTAACAGAAGTTCTTTGCAGTGGCCAGGGTTTCTTTAAACAGAGAAAAAACAAAAGGTAAGAATGTCATGCAAGCACTAACAGACAGGAGACATTCAGGGAAAAAGTTCACGTCATGACCAAAAAAACAAAACCATGACGAACCTTAACAAGTGGGTCAAGTGAAGCAGATCTGAGCAATACTGTTCTCTAGGTATCAAACTTAGAAGCTGACATCTACACATGTACATATGTATGATTATGCTTGTGGAATGAAAACAGACAACTCATCACCTCCAACTGCACCTGGTTGGAGTCAGAAAGGCACACTTGGAGCTCCATCGTCATCAGTCATGATACTGAAACCTAGACAAGGGTGGTTGACGGAAAGGAGTTTTGTTTCTAGCCTATGGCCTGCTCGTATGACAAGCCATAAGTGTTACTGAATCTCTTGCACTATGGTCCTTCTCTGCTACTCTCTGCCAGGCCTATCTTGCTCTTATGCTCCTCAAAAGAACTTCTACAGCCCTTATCACTTTACCACTGCTTCAGCTGTTCTGATGTCAAAGCCTAGGGTATTGGATACCAGATCAGCAAATGCAACTGCCTTAATGAAGTGGAGAAACAATTACATTCCAAGTTCTTTGCACAACCATGTCAGTGCAAACTGAGAACTCCAGGATGCAAGACAGATTCTCTTAGCAGCTTAAAAGCAGTGATTAATGCAGCAACCGCTCCGTATAATTAGTCCATGCCCCGGAGAGCTAAAATTTCTCCTGGATAGCACCTACTGCTCGATCACCTCTACTGCTAATTGTTGCAGTTGGCACAACTCCGTCTGCTGTCCACAGGAGGCAGACCTTTGCAGAAAGGAATCAAGTAATGCATTTTGACTCTTGGGTGTGTGGCCTTAAGCCTATTTCCTTCTCGTCTCTCTTGAGCATGCTTTTTCTTGTTCTCTGACCACCGATCTGACAAGACAGGCAGATCAGGGCCTCTGATGCCGCCATCATTTTTGAACACAAGGCCTGCATGGCAAGGCAGCTCTAGGGCCTTACTATCAACTAAGTGTTAGCTGAACCTCTGAGGTTAATCAGATGCTGTAAATTTGAATTAAGAATGAAACAGTGAGTTAACTTTTTTGTTTGGCACTTCAACAAGCCTTTGCCTCATTTGTATTTTTTCTGCCAGAATCCAGTCAGCCTGGGTAAGGAAGGTTCCCTGAGGTGATTTCACAAAGGGGGGGGATCTGCTACTATACTACTCTACTACCCCAGCTGAAGAACTAGTTAGGGCCTACTTCTATTACTAATGAGGTAGGGCTACTCTAGTACTGAAGAAAACTCTCACTCGCCCTAACCTGAAGCTTCTAAGTGGGCAGGAGAATTATAGCGGAATCACTGCTCTTAAACAGGAAATGTGGCTATCTTCTGAAAAGACAAGAATTGACATTCAGATGCAGACAAGCACATCAGAGTTCATTTACACATGGTAAAAACTATGGTTTTTCACTATTTGAATGTACCTTCTGACCTTCTCCCATGGCCTGTCCCCTCCACACTTACCTCCACAGCTCATCAATATCTTAGCTTCTTTAAACTATGACTCTGTGGTTTATAAGAAGCCAGGAACAGCAGTTTACCTGTGGTTTCCGAATGAGAATGTGAGGCCAACGTCAAACTCTAGTTTCACTTTAGTCAGAATTCCTGGATTCACAAGAGCAGCAGCAGAGCCATGATTTAAGTTGGCCAGAATGCCAATAAATGTGGAGGTAAGGAGCGTGGTGAGAGGAGGCAGAATATGGGCTTGGATTAGAAGCCACATTGTTTCTGAACTGCCGCAGTGTTACATCCCAATTGCATTCCTTTCAGCGACCCATTAGAATTCTTACCATCAATGACAAAAATCTATTTCCAAAAATTGTTTATAAGCTGCAGAAAATCAGGTACTTACTTTGCAGTGCATAAAATCCGTATGGAAGCCTTTCCACCAGAAGGCAAAGAGATGCTCCTGTTGGGCTCTACTATTTCTTCTTTGCTTAAGTCCTCAAGTTGTCCGGTAACAAGATCATGGCTTTCCACTTTGTTTACATCCAGAGATTCACTGGCTACAGAAAAATAAAGTGAAACTACTCTAAATTATACTTGATTTGCAATCCTTTGCCCACTTACCTGGGAGTAACCTCCATGGAAGTCTTGCTGTGTTCAAAGTCAACATGCCCAGGATTAGACTGTACATATGACATGTGGGACGTGGTGGCGCAGCGAGTTAATCCGCTGTTACTGGGCTTTTGAACTGCTAGGTTGGCAGGAGGTGGGACAAGCTACGGGAGCTCACGTGAGCTCACTCGGTCGTGCAGTCTTGAACTCCCAACCTTGCGGTCAAAAGCACCTAAATGCAAGTAGATAAAGAGGGACCACTTCGGTGGGAAGGGAACAGCGTTCCTTGCGCTACGGCGTATAGTCATGCCGGCCACATGACCATGGAAGCTTGTCCTCAGACAAAACGCCGGCTCTACAGGCTTTGAAACGGAGATGAGCACCGCCCCCTACAGTCAGTCACGACTAGACCATTTGGTTGTGGGGAATACCTTTTTATGACATATGCAGGTTATTTCAAGGCCATTAAGTAAGTTTAGGGTTTCTTAGATTTACCTGGAGTAGACAGGGATGCCGCCACTGAATCATCATGGTCTTCTCCAGGCACTTGAACAGAGAATTGTTTCTCTTTATCCCAGCCACCTAATTTGCAACTAATTAAGGAATGCACTGATTGCCCTTTATTCCTAAATAAAAGGACATACAATAATCAATAATGGACATAACTTTTGTAAAAAGTGATAAAGTTTCCAACTGAAATAGTTTCAACAGAGCTATTCAACAGCACAAACTATCTAGGCCCAAATCATTTTTGCATAATAAGTTTCTTATCTTGTTAACGAATATTTATGGGGATCTACACTATTTAAGGTTTATTTTAAGAAACGCAATTATTGTTTAATGAATTGTTTAATCATCAAGCTTATCTTTAAACCTACAGTAATTATTGGGATAGCTCACAACTTGGGACTCCATCTTGGACTATTTTAGAAACCTCCTCTGTGGAAATGGACCATATTGGGGGCTACACGTGTCACAGTGAAGGTGATTCCATTAGCATTTTCTATGGTTAGATATACGTGGAATGTGATTTCATTTTGGTGTTTATTTTAATTTCTGGAAAATATCTTAATCTATTTAATTAGAAATAGTGTGTGTGGATCTGCTGACACTATGTCACGTATCATTTACCTAGCACACTTTCAAAGCATTTAAAATTAATAAAAATGAGAACTTTAAATGAGAATGTAGAATAAAAACACATAACACCACAATTTGCTAATTTAATCAAGAAAAATATTCGGAAAAAAATATAACCAAAAAACCACACCCCTAGTTATCAGAGTTGAGATAAGTCAATAACGTGTCTCCAATGGGGCCTACACAGAATATCTAAATAACAGGGAAAACCTGATATTTTCTAGTGTGACCATGGAGAACAAAATAAGGCCTATTTGCTCTGATCACATATTTATCCACCAAACAGCACCAACACAATGCCTTGACAACCAATTACATCTTGTATGCTGCATCACCATAGCTCTGTGATCAGCAACGGATCTACTCAGTCATGCCAGGCACAAGCAAAAAGCAAGGAACACAGTGCACCATTTTTCATGTCAGGGTTCTTGTTTCTTCAGAACAATGACCTTGTATTAAATGTGGCCAATACTAGAAGACTTCTTCTGTATATAAGGTGACCCTCCCTAATATTCTGAGACTGCAACTACCTCTCTATTTGCTTTCAACTTACGAAGGAGAACATAGCATGGAAAATGTCATAGATATGACTGTGTATGCCAATTCACTGTATCATCATTAGGATGCTTCCTTTACGTCATTTAGTTACATCTTTTAGTTAAGTGGC
>JAJKFI010018108.1:0-31145 GCA_029204185.1 Lerista edwardsae | reverse complement strand
AAGAAAGAAAGAAAGAAAGAAAGAAAGAAAGAAAGAAAGAAAGAAAGGGCAAAGCACGAATTATGTTGTCAATTTGACTGCGCCCAAGAAATCAAGGAAAGATAGGGGGCAAGTTGTGATCAATGGCGAGGCTATACCAATGACCAATATTATCATTCCATTTTGGCTGGATGGGGTGGGATGTGTTGTGTTGCAGGAGCCTTGGAGCAAGAGATTCTCCGATATTCAAGCAGGGTTGGAGCACTCTCACAAGCTAGGTGGTAGCCTTCACTAGCTCAAGTGAAACAGGCCAAGAGATCTGGGGTGGCTTCCTCTTGGCCAGTGGGTCTGAAACCTCTTGCTATCAAGTTTCATAAGTGTGATCAGGGCTTGAAGCAAAGTATCCTTTTATCACGTTACCGTGCCGAGTTGTCTGAGCATCTCAGAAATAGAAGTGCATTTAGAATTCTGCATTTAGGATTGGGTCATGATTGGGTCATACAATTTAGGATTGGGTCATAAAACAGTGAATTCAAGGCCAGGTCTGGTCTCCTCATGAAGCTGACTTTGGGGCTCATTGTATCAGGCCTAGCAACAGTGGTAAGCCCTTACCGCTGGCGCTGGTGTCACAAAAGTTCCATAAGGCGCTTCTACTGCCAGCAGTAAGGATTTACCGCTGGCACTGGGCCAGGACAGACCCAGTGTAGAGTCTCACTGCTGCTGCCAGTGAGCTCTTTGGGGGTGTGGGGTGGGCAGAACTGGTGGGGGACACGCAGAGTGGGCCCAGGCAGGGGGTAGCGGGATTGGCAGTGGCCTCCATCCCAAATCCTAACCTCCCAACATGGAGGTTCTCAAGTCTGCCCGGGCAAAATAGCCAGTACAGACTTGAAGAGGCCCATTGCCAGGCCAGCACCCTTACCAGGGGAAGGGAATGAATGTCCCCTTTGCCCAAGGTGCCTCCTACAGCTGCCATGGCACCCATAGGATGCAGCGGTAGTAGTTGGCGTACCACTGCTGCTACTGAGACCCGGCACCTTAGGATTGGGCTGTTAGGCAGTTGCCTCAGGTGGTGGGTTAGTGGGAGCTCACCTGATGCTCACTTTCATGCATCTGCCTGCCTCCTTGCTCTGACTCCTGCTTCCTGGATTCAGAAAGGAAGGTGGTGGGTCCCCAATCCCATTATTTATATAGGGGGGTTGTTGTATGGAAAAGATTGAAGACCAAGGGCTAGAGCATCTCTGATCTCGAGAGTAAGATCTCGGCCCTCCCCCAATGTGGATGGGGAAAAGCAGCAGAGGCAGCGGCAGATACAATGTCAGGTAAAGTGGGCAGCACTTGGTCCAGAATGATGCTATGGAGGGGGGAGGGACATTTCACACACTGTCACAGGCATTTGTAGTCCCGTTTCAGAGTGAGTCTCTTGCACACCAAGTATGGTCATGTAAAGAGTTGAATTCTTCCATATTGTGTGTTCATGGAATTGAGACTTAAAAGTAACAAAATAAAGATGCCTCATTATCGGCAATGATAAGAGTAACAGATTTTCTTTCCCAAATCCCTTTCCATAATGTACCGCAGCTCAAAAGATCTTTGTTTTCTGGAGTGTTATACCAAAAAAACTTATTCGTCTGTGATTTGAATAAAGTATCATCAAATTAAACCATTTAGACTGTATGCTAACACAAAAGATCATTTTAAAAAAAGAATAATTACAAAGGGACTTCAAGGGGATAATTACAAATGGGAAATGGTGAATCTGAACAAAATTCCTCTTTCCCTTAATTACTGAAAACCAGCCTTAGCCATGGGTTGCAAATGTCTCCACTGAAGCATTGCACATAGCCAGCATGTGTTCACAGAGACAGAACTGCACGCATGGGTAATGTGTCTATTAGGCATTGCATTGTCAGTCTGTAGGATAGCTTTACATGTGACATTCCTTGGCAGTTGAGTTCTTGACCTCATGCCACTCTCAATATTATGCCTTCTGATCTCTGCAGCCAGCTTAGTGTGGTGACTTGGAGTGTTTTATTTAAGCTGAGAGTCCTCAGTCAACCATAAAACGTGCTGCATATTTTGGACCAGTTACCACCTCTCAGAGAGCAATCCGAACCTGGAGTTAGGCCGGCACAGTTAGGCCAGCAAAGTTTGGCCAGCACACCATAAAATATGTTTGGACCACTCTTGAAGAGAGGCCAGCACACAGACGTGCGCCGTCCTCCCTGACTCCGAGAGTGGTTGAAATGCCCATTACAGTGGCCCTTTTGCTGGCTAAAATTTGCTGGCCTAACTGTGCCAGCCTAACTCCAGGTTAGGTTTGTACGCTGAGCCTAATCTACTTTACAGAGTTGTGGTGAGAATAAGAAGGGTGTGTGAGGAACATGTATGTGACCCTGAGTTCCTTGGAGGCAAGGCAGGATAACATGGCATAAAGATACATTTTTCCACTCTTCTAGTTAGAGCAAATTGCATTGAGCTGTACTTGAGATGTGCAACCATTTGGGGTGGGAATCACTGGCATGCTGCGTCACCATCCTTCATCTGCCTGGATAGACTAGCACAAAGTTAGCTGGAATATCTTGGATGAGACAACATACTCTTCCAAATAGACTGTCAGGATGGCCTGAGTAGACGCAAGACAAGGAAGAACTCAGAATGATAGAAGCAGTCCCAGGCCCAGCCCAAGCTGAGCTGGCATTCAAAGCAGCATCAAATTCTGTTTCCCCCCCCCCACCTTAGACCCTGAGGCAGTATGCCCAATGCTGCCCCCCTTAGCTGAGAATGCGCCAGGCTCTGCTCCTCCCACAGTCCAGGGTTCTCACTCAGCAGGCTCCTCCCCTTCTTGTTTCCCCTTTCTCTCTGTCCCCTTCTTCCTTTTCCCATCCCAGAAACAGAAGTAGAAAGAGCGGCAGTAAAGGCAAAGAGGCGGGCAGAGAGGGGAGGCTCCACCCACCTGCGCCCTGAGGGGACTGCTTCAGTTGGCCTCATGGGTGGGAAGGCCCTATGCCCCCCTTTCCTTCTGGCACACACTAGCGTGCAACCCTTTGATACCACAGCTGCCGTCTTTTCTGTTGCTGCCAGAACTGCTTCTAAACTGGCTGGGTGGGGAGGATCCTGGGAGTAGAACCTCTCAGCTCCCAGAATTCTCCTCACTCTGCTAAAGTAAAAGAAGGGGCGGGGTTAGAAAGAGTGTGGCAGAGGAATGGAAGTGGTGATCAAAGGATCGCAGTGGCAGCTACTGCCTCCTTCTGCTGCCATGTTCTTTGGTCCCATTGTTGGAAGAGGAGGAATGTTGGCTTCCTTTCTCTTACAGTGAAGAGAGCATACTATACCATGATGACAGCAGCCAGATGGAGCAACCAGGGAGACAGAGGGCTGGGGGTGGCAGGTGGGCTCAAGGCGTGGGGTTCCCCAAGCCAGTGTGCCACTTCTCCCAGCCAACCACTCAGAACAGCCACTTCCTGTGGCTTCCTGTGTGGGCCTCACCTGGTCAGTCAGGGAGGATTTTTGCCCATAGTTGTGCCATTGGTAGGAAAAAGACCCAACATGGACCTGCAGATTTGCTTCATGGGAAAACATTGCACACAGTCCCGATTTTGGATGGGGCTAAGTTTAGATCACTGTCAAACAAGGCTGCATTGTGCTACTGTGACTCCTGCAGGCGAGACTTTTTTCCATGCCCACAGTAGCTATCAAGCATTTCTGTCATACGCAGGCCCTTTCTTGCTTGGTTGGATTAGATGCAGATTGCATGGAGACAGTACTTTTTTAGAAGGAGTAAGCCATCTCTTTACCTCTGCTATAAAATGGCTCAGATGGCTCTGCATGGCTCAGGTGGATTTGGACAGGCACCCCTTTCTCAACATTCAGCTTCTTCCCTGTCATCCTCCGACACAGAGCTGATCACAAGGATAGAGCTTTAGGGCAGGACTTCCCTGACATGTGCCACTCGGAGCCCCAGGCAATCTTTATTAGCCTCCCATATGTACGCGGCAAAGCAATCTGTCCAGCTGGGAGCCGGGAGGAGTCTATGTACTCCGTGTCCTCCTTTTTTCAGATGTTCACATATTTCTTTCCTTTTATCCTGACCTTTAGCTAATGAACATCTTGAAGCAGTCGCACTTTGAGACCCTGGGGTCTTCTAAGGTAACACAGAATGGAACAGGGATTGCACTCCAAATGTAGACGGGCATCTCAAGTCAGCTTCGGAAAGTGGGCCGCCTTCTGGCAGAGGAAGTTGCAGGCGTACATGGATTGCACACAGTTTTCTTCTGCAGCCCAGAACAAATTTCGGCTGAATCCTATTTATGAGATCAATTGGTGGAACAAATATCCCACCCGCAGAGACTGCCTTATGGCAGTCATAAAAGAGTCTTTGGCAGCATGCAAAGCTGTGTGCTGGCGGGGAGGCTGCAGTGGTCCCATGCGCAACGATGGTTGGAAGGCAGATCGGGGCTGGGAAGGGAGTGGGTTTAGCAGCAACAGCAAAGTGTGCCAAATCCAGACTCTGTTCCCAGATCCAATCCCTCAACACAGGTCCAAACAAACTCGCATCAGTGATTTTGCTGGCGCAGGTCCAAGTAGACCAGTCCAAGCCTTGGATTGGAGGCTTATCCCCTGGTAAGGAACAAATTATCCCTTACCTAGAGCACATTTCTGAGACTTCTCTTTCCACCACAGGAGGCACCACAATCAATGTTGGTGCGACTGCATCAGTGGGGAGAAAACATAGGGTTGGTCTGTTTGTCACCTAGTGGGAGAGTGAAGGAAACTGGTTTTAATGTATACTTCCATTCCCATAAGTCAACAGGGGGCACAACAGATAGCATCAAACAAGACATCCCTTTGACACCTCTGATGCCAGTGAGAATGTTTTTTTCCCAAGTTCAATAGTACTTGCAGCAGACCCATGAGTTAGGAAAAGGGTTTCAGACTCTCTCTCCCACCAGATTCCCAACTGGAATCTGCCCTTCATACAATTAGCCAAGTAAGAGTGACACAGAGGCAGTGGCAGCATTAGCAATAGAACAATTGTCCCATCTATCCAACATCCATGCTCAAACTCAGTTGAAATGGATTACTGTATATAGTGCACCCTTGCAATCTGCGGGGGTTCCGTTCTAGGAAACCCTGTGGATAACGGAATCTGTGGCTATTTCAATCTGTTGATTTAGGCCCTTAACCTTCCAAACCTGACTGGAGCACAACTCCAGTCAGCTTGGGAGGGTTTTCAGAGGGTTGGGGAGGCCACATGTGACTATGGGCAGCCTCACCAGCCTTCAGAGCCCCTAAAACAGACAAAAAGACGCAGCTTCTGATTTCCTCAGGAAACCAGAAATTGCTTTTTTATGCCCTTACAAGGCTTTCTGAAGTCCTGGGGAAGCCCTGTGTTGCTTCCCCAAGCCTCAGAATGCCTTATAAGGGCATAAAAATTCAACTTCTGGTTTCCTGAGTAATCCAGAAGTTTCATCTTTCTGCCCATTTTGGGCATTCTGAGGGCTGGCGCAATTGTGCACAGCCTTCAAAAACACCTCTAGATTCAACCAGGGCTGTGCTTCAGTAAGGTTCATAGGGTCTAAGTGGGCTCTTTCCGAGGTAAGGAGGGGGTTGGCATCCACGGGTGTTGAACTCACAGGTAATGCGGGCCCACCTGTATTGGCAGCGTAACTGTAACAAATAAAAATGGAAGTGGTTGCATTTGGAAAGTAGTTGTCCTATAGCATATTTCCCCACAAATCTTGAATGTGACTTGCTATCTGTTTTAGGCTTATCAGCCTGACTTCAAGAAATGTGTCAGTGCCATTAAAAGAACCCAAGATACTTGCACAAGATTGAAGGGAAAATAGCGCAACTGAAAAATATGGTTTGCAGTCTGCTGCTAGTATTTCTCATTCGGTAATATGTTTCTGTCATAGAATTGCTAGCATATATTTATTTTCAATAACTGCGAGGAAAGTGCACTAGATGTTCCCAACATAAAAGAGCAAGTGTCAACTTGTGACCTCGATGGGTCATAATGAAGCCCGCTGATGAAATAGCACTGAAATTGCGAATGAATGGATAACTCTGTATTTTGTGGCTCAAGGATTCTGCTTTCCTGCATGAAATAATTGCAGGAACCTCAGGCACAACACAGTCTGAAATGAGTGCTAATGTGAAGGACAGGAGCTGGGCAGAAGTCCAAATTAAAATAACATTACTTTTCCAAGGATATACACAATGTTTTGTCATTTGAAGAGAAATATCATTAAGAGAAATTAAAAGAGTCAATACAACTTTAGCTATCTGATTTTTTTTGAAAAAAAAAAAAAAGGTTCATGTGTAGCATCGTTTCTCTGGAGTCCATGAGGACAAGAGGGTGGGCCAGTTGCCCCAGGTTTCACATCAGGAGATGGCCACATCAGCACTGAGAAATGGGAGAAGAGAAAGAAAGTGGGTCTCAAATGATCATTTAGCCTCCCTCTCCTTAAAAAGATCCTAATTAAGAAGCAAACTGGCTGTTTATTTTGCTTTTGTCAAACAGAGTGGATGTAGGGCCATCCTTTGCCCTCAGGAAGTGAGGTCACAGGAAAATTATGTCATGGACCTCTGTCAACTGATCTTCTTTTAGGTGAGGAGGAAAACTGAGGGCCCAATCCAGAGGCCCTTATGACTGCCGGAAAGTGTTGCAAATGTGCCATATAGCATGTTTGCAACATCCTCCTGGGAGGAGGGAGCGCTGGTGCTGGGCGGGCACTGGTTAGCAACTGGTCTCAGCAGAACAAAGAAGGGTCAGTTGCTAACTAGACCAGTAACTAGATTCGGGGTGGGGGAGGGGGAGGAACTGGGTGAAGAGACGGGAAGATCAGGCCTATGCAGAGAGTGGGACCTGGAGGTGGCTTCCACCACCAAATACAACGCCCCACTTCAGGCCAGGCAGCCCAAAAGGGGGCTGCTTGAGTCCTATTGCGGGGGGCAGAGCTTTCCCTAGGGGAAGGGCACAAATTCATTGCAGTGCCCATTTTGCTACCACTACTCTTACAGGGACCGGGCAGCTCAGGATTGGACTATGAGAGAAGAGGATGTAGCAAAACCTTGAACAGGCACACAATTTTCAGGCTGTTCCCTTTTGTGGTACTTCTGCAAATCGTTGGAACAACATAAAATAGTGACTAGCGCAAGCATATGGATGAAATCCAACATGTTTCTATCATTCCCTTTCCTTCTCAAAGTGTTCAATTCTTTCAGGACACAAGACTATCAACAACAAGGATTTAGCCACTTAAAAAAACCATTTGGGATGTGTGAAAATGCACAAGCTTTGCAAATGGAATATGGTGCATTGTTTGGTGAAGAAAACAAAGCCAGCTGCACAATCTCACTCCTTCTGAGTTTACCAGTAATGTTGCTTAGCTACACTAAAAGTCGGTGTCTTGACTTTGCCTTGCTTTATTCACTTGAGTTGCTTGAGGACACAGCTTGTTCTTTCCTATCCCAATAGGGTTTCCCTCCCCCTCGACAAATGTGGGATTATTGATAATTGAACTCTTTTTTTAGGCAATTGTGTTGTGATAGGTTCCCAGGTGAGCAGTCTCGGAATGACTCAAGCTGCTTCCACCTCTGATGGCACCATAGTGTTTTCACCTGCCTGATTACACAGTGCATCCGAGAAAGGCACTGATGCTCCCTAATTGGCAGAATTTATGGCACCTTTAACCTTTGAAGATTGTAGCCCTTACGGCATCGATTGAAGCGGCATCTTAAAAAAGAAGCAGCAGAACAACCCAACAACGTATCCTAATTTTAGGAGCCACAAACACAATGTGCGTTCCTGGTGGATTAGCTCGGAACATCTTGCAGCAGTTTTAGGAGCTTATTAAAAGAGAAAACTCAATACGCCGTCTCTAGCCTCTGCCACTGTTCAACGTTCGGTCTGCGGCGGTGCGCAGCTGTACTCATAAACGGCTTCCTTCTGCCTATACTTCGCAATGGAGTTGAACGACTTTGCTAGACCAACTTGGCCTGCTTAGCTGACACTGAATACTAGAAAAGGAAATGGCAGACTTGTGCTTCCACTGTGTTAAATTCAGAAATGGAAGAAGGCACTTCAAGTCTTTTTGTACACTTTGACTTACCTTTCAACTCATCCCCCCGCCTCAGAATTTCTCCTATTGTAAACTCAGAACTCACTGCAGAATTGGAAATGAAACACCAAAGCAAAACGAACTGCAATGTCCCCTAGGATAAGACATACCAATTTTTGGCCCTTGGAAAGGTCAGTGCTGGCATAAATGTAGAGATGAGGGGATGGTGGCTAGGAATAGGGCCTTCTCAGTGGTGGTTCCTCATTATGGAATTCCCTCCCCCTGGAACTGCCTCTCTGGAGACGTTTCAGCAGGGTCTTGACCTTATTTTGGAAGGCATTTGAGTGGGTTAGTAGGCTCACTCAATTCTTCTAATTGTTGTGTGATCCTGGTTGTTCTATTTTTTAATGTTTTAGGGCACAATTCTAACCAACTTTCCAGCACTGGGGAAAGGGCAATGCAACTCTGAGGAAAGAGAACAAACATTCTCTTACCTTGAGGAGGCCTCCGTGACTACTACGTCACTTCAGAACATGCCCCATTGGCACAGCTATGTCAGTGCTGGAACGTTGGCTTGTGCCCATAGTCTCTTGTGGTTTCAAGTATCTAAAACAGAATCACGTTGTGTTTGGAAACTAATTTAAGCTATAGTTTTCACATTCTTCATTTACATCCTGGTCACCTCTCCACTCAAATACCCAAAGCATTCTACAGAAAAAAGCGTTTTTGAGAAAAACATTCAAGATCCTCATTCAAGATGCAAATTCATTCTACTTTGACATACAACCTCCCTGATCAATGGGGGGTTTTCCCCTGGGGTTAATAGATGTGCTGTGTATTCCCCCATAAAACCTTAGGAATGGTCAATGGCCACTTAGTATTTTGCTATTCCGTAGTCGCTAAATTGACCTAAGCAAACTCTTATTGAATGGAAACACCTTTTCCAGACCTGACCAAATGGTTGATTAACAGCCCCATTGAGTTCTTCCTTTCATTAGGTGTCCCACTGAGAAATCCACTCTAAACAGTAATTACGATTCTCAAGTGTGAGGTCTAGTCAAAATTGTTACTCAGATACTCAGATTCATCAGACTTTAATTCATCTGGAAGCAGGGCTGTCCTCCCACTACCTTTACAATCACTTTCATCTCATACATGCCCTGGGCCTCTGGAGAGTTCCTGTACTTCCTGCCTAAACTGGCTCCATGTCATAAGACCTAGAAGACTGAGATTTGTACGGATAATGATAGGCTAGGTTGGTTTGCTGTAGCCAAGCAACAGATATGTCTGATGCAGGTTTGGAAATGGGCTACTAATATTATACACTGCTGTAACAGATGGTAGAATATAGTGACTGAGAGGCTGAGCTGCAATGTGGAATTTCTTGGGTTCTCAAATATGCTGTCCTTTTTTCCAGATGACTCTTCCACACAGATACACCAGTGGCCTTCTGGTCTCCCATCCAGCAGCCAATCCTGTTTATTTTTTTCAGGCAAGGTGACAGTTCAACCTCCATGACCATACCTCCTACCCCTAGCTCCTCTTAATTTTGTTCCTTAGTTTTTTTAAGGGATGCTGCAGAAATGGGTTCAGTGGCATAGCTAATGAAAGTGTAGCCCAATGCAGAGGGCAAAATGATGCCCCGGAAGCAAAGTCACAACAGGAAGTGACTTCACAGTTGTATTTTCATTTTCTTGTGGGTTTTTTGGTCATAGCTTTTGATAGAATGAAGGTATTACATTCCAATTTGTTTCATTGCATTCTGCATGAAATTAGACATCAACTGGAATGTAACAAGATGGTATTATTCATGCATAGCCAGGTTTACACAATTTTGGCCACTAGCATCAAGCTCAGCTTGTTACCCCTTGATGCTTGTTGTCCGGTGCAATTGCACCCCCCTGCACTTCTTTAGCTATGCCCCTGAATGGGATGAGCGGGTCCAACTATCTTCTAAGCGGGCACAGGGCTGATTATTTTGTCTGAAGAAGGCAAAGGCAGAGTTAAAGAATGCCTCCTCACACGAATTAGGAAAAGGCTTGCTGGTGCTCCTGAGATTGCTATCAGCAGAGCAGGCTGTGTAGCTAAGTGAGCATGTTCCCCAGCAGGATCTGACAGACGTTTTTGCCCCAACAAAGCTGTTGTTTCAAGTTTGTTTAGGGCCTGCCTGCTGTTTGCACTAATTAAATAAAGCCAAGGTGCTTAGAGGGGAACGGGGCAAGTACTGTAATTCAGCAGATGACACGCCATAGTTGTTATAGTGTGACCGTAATGTGGAGAACATTTCCTTCCCAGCCACGTAATGTGATTGGTGGCAGTTAAGACCTGACAATTCCGTGTAAAATATTTGTGAGGAAGAATTTCTCCAGAAAGCTCGACTTTCCCTCTAAAGCAGAGGCCTCCTAACTCCTACCCATGGTCTGCCAGAATATTCATTCTGAGTGGAGTGATGGTGAAGTGTTACTATTCCGGGGCTCAACAGCCAGTTTTTGTGCCCTGTGATCACAGAGCCTCATACCAGGGAGACACTCCCACTGCTGATTGCCCCAGACAGCTCTGTGCCCCAATTTCCTAGGGGAGTGGCTCCCTGGTATGCGATCACACAGCGCAAAAACTGGTTGCTGCAGAATAGTAAGGCTTCGCCACCACTATGGGGCACCCAGAATGAATATTCTGGCAGATCAGATGCAGCCCAATCCAGCCCAGACTGCAGCTTGGAGGCTGCTGCTCCAAAGCATTCCTCAGATTTTGTTTTACACTTTAGTTTCTACAATGACTAAACCCTTTTCAGCATTTGATGTGCAGAAGCTCTGTGCAGACATTCAAATGAAAGCAGTCCGCATAGGTTGATCCTTCTCCTGCCCCCACAGGTGACACTAACCTGAAAAAAGACTATTATGGCCTCCCCAATGTTTTTGGCAACCCACCTGCAGAACTGAGATTCTCAGACTATTGTTCCAATGCTCCTTCAGAAGAAACCTCCATAGGTTGTGACCTCCATAGGTTGTGATGGGTACAGGAGAATGGTGCGCCCATGGAGCCAAGCTGGGGCCTGAGGAAACACTTATGAACCTGAACCAAGAGTGAACCCAAATACACAATAATTTTAACTCTCCGCATCACAGGACTCCATCATCCATTTGCACTGTGATAGTCTGGTGAACTATGATATTCTGAAGTCTGATAGCTGAACGTATGAAGAAAACAAGCTGTTCAGTTGTTAGAAGACAATGTCAGGAGGACGCAATCCTAACCTGGAGTTAGACCGGCACAGTTAGGCCAGCAAAGTTTGGCTGGCACAAGGGCCACCATAAAGCATGTTTGGACCACTCACGTCTGTGTGCTGGTCTCTCTGACTCCAAGAGTGGTCCAAACATACTTTATGGTACTCTTGCACCAGCCAAACGTTGATGGCCTAACTGTGCCAGCCTACCTGGTTAGGATTGCGCCCTGAAGCAGTCAGCAGGGTAGGAGGGCTGCCACTCATCTTCATTGATCCTGGGATTGGAAAGGAACATGGAAAGAGTAAAAGAGAAAGTGAAAGAGATAAGAGAGGTAGGTTAGAACACCAGCTGGATTCAAAAAGGAAGAGAAATCTCCTCTCCTCCATTCTTCCTTTTCTGCTCTGGCCCTTTCTTCCCTACCTTGTATCTAGGGAGTAGTAGACGCAGAGGCTGGAACATCACCAGGTAGGAGTATGGGCAGCATTTGGCATACCACCTCATGCCTGGACAACTAGGACCAGCCCTGGTAGAAACCAAGACAATAAGAGCCCAATCCTACCCAATATTCCAGTGCCAACACAGTCACAATGCAGCCCCAAGGGGGAAAAAAATTCCATTACCTTGAGGAGGCCTCCATGACTGCAGGATGCAGCAGATGCCCATTGGCATCGCTGCATCGGGGCTGGAAAGTAGGTTAGGGTCGGGCTATAAGTCATGACTGGACTTTCTAAAGCCTACGGTGACTGACCAAGCTTGGTCAAGAGACATAGCTACTGCACTAAAGCAGACCAGAAATGAAAGCCTGCGTCTCCAGTGGCAGCATTGTACAAGGCTGTGGCAGGCAGTGATTTGACAGAGCAGATCAATTTACACGAGAAATGTGATCAATTACTACCAAATCCAACTGGGGAAATGTATCTTTGTGTAACGCCGCACAAGAAATCTAGTTCCAGTGTTCCAAGTATGTGGGTTGATAGAAGCCCTCTTGGTTTCAAGTACTTTGAAGACTGAGCTGCTTATACTCTGCATTTTTAGATTTATTTTTTAGTGGAAAATATTCAACACAGTCCACTATCTGCAGTTGAGAGCCAAAGGAACATATTGTCTTCATTCTAGCACAACCTAGCCTGAATATATACTACCTGAGCTCACGAGTTTATCGCTAAGGTAAGGTTAAAAAAATAATAATAAGGCAGCCATTTACCTGTCATTTGCACAGCTACATTTCCAGATCCTGTTAAACACAATAATTAGACTGCAAATTGGCATTGAACCACAAATGTAGGGAAATTGCAGAGCCAGACTTTTTTTTTTTTTAACCATGCCTTTTCTGCCGATTTTGTCTTCCTTACAATTGGTTTCCAGGATAATTGTGCCTCCCTTTGTTGAAAATGATGACTGTACTTACGTAGTGCCCTGTAGAAAGTGAGACTGCATGCCTCAGTGGATTCTATCATCATTTCACCCCCTAATGAGAGAGATTGTTTGCAGGCAGATGAAATTAAATTGTAAGCTCTATTGACTTCAACAACAG
The DNA here is from genome assembly GCA_029204185.1 of Lerista edwardsae. Lineage (NCBI taxonomy): Eukaryota > Metazoa > Chordata > Lepidosauria > Squamata > Scincidae > Lerista > Lerista edwardsae. The sequence goes on along the minus strand of JAJKFI010018108.1, from coordinate 18,345 downwards.
GTGCCATTTGTGAAGACCCAAAGGGAACTATTGAATTGTCAAAAAAGATTTAACTCTTCCCGACACAGAAGCATCTGATAATATTTCCTTGGTGTTTGCACAGCACACAGCTTTTGAGCACATCGACATCCACACCATGTATGGTTGAGGCATTACCGTCACTGGGAGACCAGCAAGAAAGAATTGAATTAGCTGGGAATGAACCTCTGTTCCTTTCCTGATTTTCAAGTCGTAACCATCACAGTGGAACCAAATGAAGCAAGGCAGAGAAGCTTAGTCGATGATGAAGTCTAACTCCGTCATTTAAAAAAGAACCACGAAACTTCAGCATTGCTTGGGATTGGGCGGTGGCAGGTGGGAAGATCTTTATGAGCTATAAACATCCAAATGGAATTAGAAAACATAAGGAAATTATTCAAAATTGTGGTGCTGTGTATTTCCCTGTTGGCATAATCTCCATGAGAAATTAAGGGTGCAATCCTAACCTGGATTTAGGCTAGCAGAGTTAGGACAGAAATGTTTGGATGGCACAAGGGACACCATAAAGTATGTTTAGACCACTCTTGGTCAAGAGAGGCCAGCTTACAGAAATGTGCCATCCTCCCTGACTCCGAGAGTCGTCCAAATGCACTTTTCGGTGGCCCATATGTTGGCCAAATTTTGTTGCCCTAACTTCGCCGGCCTAACTCCAATTTAGGATTGCACTCTAAATACATAATGAATCCCCCAGTAAATTCAAGTTGATGGTGAAAAGTAGAATGGACAGAACCCTTTGACCTATGGGCCAAAGGTCAATGCTTTGAACAAAAGTCTCCCCTGATATCTACCCTGAAGTCTCTAACCTTCAGTACTGGCACTGCTGAAAAACTGCACCGCTCTGTTCCATTCCAATAAGGCATTTCAGAAGGATACTATGATTGGCGGTATTGAAAGCTCCTGAAAGGTCCAGACGGGATGCCCTCCTCCTCTCCTGTTCCTGGCATAAATCAACCACTGTGAACCCAATCTGGAAACCAGATTGAAAGTGATCCAGATAATCAGGTTCATCTTGGAATATCTGGAGTTGGATCACTACTGAAGGTTAGAGACTTGCCAGTAATGGTCTTCACACAGTAGCATCTGAGGAAAGCTTCTTCAAAAATGGCCAGGCTGCTAGCATCTTCAGGCAGGCTGGAATAGCGCTTTCTACTAAGGAAGAATTTATTGTCCTCCCTGTGCATTGGACCTTCAAACCTGCTATGTGCATGTGCTGCAACGTCTATGGATTATGGGACCTGCACTGTCTATGGTTTCTCACTATCAGTGCTTGTGACATGTATCTAGAGCCTAAATTCTAAGGCCCTACTACCACAGTAATAGGTAGTACCTACAGTAGTAGTAGGTACCACAGCCTGGAGGCCTTCCTTGTATCACCCCTCACCAAGACACATTGGCTAAAGAAAATAGGCTCTGGTAAAACAGCTGCATAGCTAGAGGGGGTCAAAATGCTAAATAACTATGGCTCCACAACACACAGTGTAAACAGCCTCTCTCCCTCATCACTGAAGCCACACCAGGCGGCCAGCGTAACGCAGAGGCATCTCCTCCGCATTACTCTAGCCACCTGGTATGGCTCCAGTGGCAAAGGGGAGGGGCTGTTTTCATGGCACGCTGAGGTGCCATACATGTTTTAAATACCCCACCCAGCTATACCACTAAAGGTGCAATCCTATCCTGGAGTTAGGCCAGCAAAGTTTGGCAGGCAACAGAGCCACCACAAAGCATGTTTGGACCACTCTTGGAGTCACGGAGGATGGCTCACGTCTGTGTGTTGGCCTCTCTGACTCCAAGAGTGGTCCAAACATGCTTTACAATGATGCTTGTGCTGGTCGAACTTTGCTGGCCTAATTGTGCCAGCCTAACTCCAGGTTAGGATTGCACCCTGAGTCAAAGAGAATCTGTTTATTAGCCTGGACCTGAATGAAGTCTGGATATAATGCTCAAATAGATCTGAAGATCAGACCCATACAATCTGGAGTTGTCCTATATTTTTCTGCTCTGCCCCATCACTAATAGTGGGAGTTTTGCCTTTGATGTGAAAGAAGCAGGTCCAAAATCCATGCCAGGGTCAACTTCATTAGCCATGCAATTTGTGCCCATCAAATAACACTTGACAGTAACCCTTGAAAGGGCCAGCAGAGCTTTCCCATCACTCCATATCAGTGCCGACACCACATTCTTCACCTTCCAAAGAGTGTTTTTCAGAACAGCATTTACACATGTAGGATGATCACAAAGTCTCTGTGCAAATCTCATGCACTGGGACTTTGTGTCTACCCATACGAAAACACACACTCTCTCTCCCCCCCCCCTTTCTTCTCCCAACCACATGTACTTTACAAAATAAAAACTAAATATAGCAGCTCCCAGCTTTCTGGGTCACTTTCCTAGCCTTCCGTATGTTTTTCCATTTGTTCATTTCTGCCCTTGTCAGATACTGAGTCAATCAGTGCCATCTAACTGGAGAATCCTCTCCATTTTGGATATAATTTGATATTTCAGTGATGTGAAGAACAATTAAATACTCCAGCATTACATAACTTCAAACGTCTCCTTGGAGATGAAATATATGCAAATGATAATGTCTTATGGTCATGGTTAAAATTATTTAATTTTGACTTGAAAGTGAGAGATTTTGCAACAGCGTGATATATTTGATCCAGGGAAATAATCACACCAGTTTTGTATCACTTTAGTGGCAACTTATCTCCCCTGCCAGAAGGGGAAAGATATTCCAGCTGTAATAAATGGATTTATGTCATTTCTCCCAAATCTATTTCTTTCTCCTAAAATATTCTAAGCTGTAGAGACCTTGCAGTGAATAATAGCTCTCTATGTCAAATATACATGAGATTTCTAAGAGATGAAGGCTGCAACATTTCCTGGTGGAATATGGCTAGAGGTAATGCTTGGAAAATGTTTCCCATCTCCAGGTACAGGTGCTGTTCCCTCAACCTTTGCCCCTTTCTCCACCTCAGTTCCATTCATCTTCCCTATCTCCAAATAAAGACCCTTGAAGGAGTCCATCTCTGCCCTCCATTGGAACACTAGATGGGGCATTCCAAAGATTGGGTAAGTATTCCTTACCCAGCCAGGACTGAAGAGCATCCTAAACAGAAAAAGAATGAGGGTTTCACAATGTTCTTCAAGACCTTCCTCCTCATGGCACTGTCTAATAACTCAAGGCAACCCAATCTATCTTGCTTTGTGAAGCTATGGAAAGGACAGGACCCCAAGTCTACCAGGACCCAGGACCACCTACCAGGCGTCTTGACAGAAGCGTCTTCCAGCCATCCTGCTATAGAATGTGTGATTATTTCACACATTTTTGCTTCCACAGGGCACACTCCAGGACCAATTTGGAAACTGGATCTACCCGATGTGGAATCAGTGGCATCGCTAAGGCATCTGGCACCCAGGGGCACGAAAGTTTTTTACACCCCCTATATGATAACATCTGGAAGAAATTGTGGTGACACAATGATGTCAGCACCAGCTACTTACGAGTCATGATGTGCCCAGAGCAATTGTGTGCCACTGTGAGCAGCCAATGGCTTTTTTTTTGCCTTTTTTTCCTCCCCCGCCCCTGCTTTTTTTCTTTTTTCAAGAAAAAAAAGGCAAAAAAAAGCACAGGTCATCCAACAAATCAGTAACCAACAAAAAAAATCAGTACCCAACTTGATGGCGCACACAGCTGAGTAGGAGTTCTATTATCAGCTCCGATTATTGTTATTAAAAATACTCATGTACTGCTTTACAACAATAAAGCGTTCACAGAGCGGTTTACAGTGAATATCAAATCACGAAATGGCTCCCTGTCCTTTATTGGTTTCATGCTGTATCATAACACCTAATTGGCTTTTGGAACAATCAGTTTCATTGGCCAGTTCTGAGACTGGTCAGTTCTGAGTAGATTTCATTAAATCTACTGTTTGTTACAGAAGGCTGTTGTATTTTCCTTTTCTTGTTACTTGGTTATAATTTTTGATAGAATACAGATAATTCAATGCAGTTTGTTTCGTTGCATTTTGCATTAAATTACCTATCCAATGATAGAAAACATGATGGTATTATTCATAAATACTGCAGTTTCTGCCATTTTGGCCAGTAGTGTCAAGCTCCCTTGACACCCCCCTCAAAGCCTGGTACCTGGGGCAGTATCCCCCCTGCCCCTCTTAGCTACACCAAGTTAAACACTCTTTTCAAGCAGCTGTTTAGCAAACTATACAACAGTTACAATTCCCGGTTATGGTGGCCAATGAGGAGAAAAAAGAAAATGGTGGCAGGCCTGTGTGCTTAATGCTTGCCATGCTACATGAGTGGGCCAAAAACACATCCTGGCATTTGTACTTCCTGCACTGAATGTTAGGCTGGGCCCACAATTGCAAGACAGCAGTAGGGTACTCAGACATCATTCTAATGTATATTTCTAAAAATGAAAGCCCCTTTTATAGGTTTTGCTTTGGGCATAGTTGCCACAGCCCCTGAGATTGTTCTCACATCTCCAAAGGCCGGGTCAGTCCATTGTTTGCATGGTTTGTAAACATACCAGAAAGCAAGGCCATAAGAGTGGAAGTCTTTACACATGGGCCTGTGAGGAAGCAACAACGGAAACAGAGTGGTCCAAACATGCTTTACGGTGTCCCTTGTGCCAACCAAAGTTTGCTGGCCTAACTCCAGGTTAGGATTGCGCCTTCAGTCTTCTTTAGAAGAAGAGTCTATTCTTCTAATAGGAGTAGCTATTCTTAGGGCTAAGGGTGCTCTCTGGACCCTGGACCCTCTTCTATCTGTGTCAAAGTGCCGGGAAAGGAGATGAGTTGCTTTAAGCCAAACAGAAGCAGTTGCCCAAGTATGACTCACCCCTGGAAAGTAGGAAATAGCATTTTTTTTGTCTTGGTAATCAACAAAAGCTCTTTCTCCAGCAACTGATCCTCAAATTCACTCCATTATTCAATGGCAGAGGGGCAGAGGGGGAAAGAATGGAGAAATTTATGACCTGCATTTGCACAAAAATCATGATTTCCTAATGCAGGTTTAAATAGGCAACCAGCGGGTTCTCTGCATAACAAGTGTTTTTTGCCATTTTGCGGTGGCGCTGGTTGAGTATGTCTGAGTGCACACAGGGAAGCAGAGCCTGGAGATCCCTGCAAACATTACTATTACAGGCATTGTCTCTTGCCTCCTAGGGACAGCCCAACCACCAAGTCAAGCTCGAGAATAGCAAGTGGGCTGCCCGCTACCTGGTGAGATAATGCCTGTTTCTTTCGGGTAAGACGTAAAATGTGTTAATAACATCTCTGACATTTAATGATGTTTCTTTCATTTTTAACACATCATTGCACAGATATTGAATCCATTCATTCTGGTAATGGACTCGAGCTCGGCAAAGTGTGCTCCTCCCAAATAAATAAATAAATGCAAACAATCAGCGAGGGGGGGTGCAAACTGCACTCCCAGCACTCCCCCTCCCCACAAAGGAACACAGGCTTGTGTTTTAGAAGTTTTGCTCTGTGGCATCGGCTTCCATCTGTCTCTGTGACACACCAATTTTGCTCCCCTCTTTCTGTCACCTGGGGTTCTAATTTCCAGATGAAACTGCACATTATTCTTTGTCAGACCTTTTTCCAAAATGCGTGCTAAACTGTGCTGAATGCTGGCGCTCAGATGGAATATCTTCTACTTAACCAGACCCCTCTCAGGGTGCAATCCTAACCTGGAGTTAGGCCAGTGGAGTTAGGCCAGCAAAATTTGTCCGGAATAAGGGCCACTGTAAAGTATTTTTGGGCTTCTCTTGGAGTCAGAGGGGCCGGCACGTAGACGTGCGCCATCTTCCCTGACTCAGAGAGTGGTCCAAATGTGCTTTACGGTGGCCCAGATGCTGGCCAAACTTTGCTGGCCTAACTGTCCCGGCCTAACTCCAGGATGGAAGCAGATCTCGGCAGCGGCGGCGACAGCTACCAGAACTGATGCTCCTGTTCTAGACTCAACGCATGCCCTTCACGCTAACAGATCCATGCCAGCACTCTAGCTGATGCAGATCTGATTAAGCCCATTGGGACCCAGGCAGTGGTGGAAGAGATGAGTAGAAGTTTTCTTTACTTACCTGTCCCGGATGGCCAGGTCTCCAGGATTGGGTGGAGGTTGCATTTGTCACCCTCAATCCTGCGTACCCACCAGGGATAGGATTGGGCTGTAATATGGATAGCAGGATAGAATTTTCTTCCAAGAGGATCTTGTTAGGAAAAGAAGCAATGTGTAATTCCCTTTGTTCTAATTCTTTCAGCTGGCTCCAGCGCTAATTAACGGAACAGTTTTTGAGGACATAAACAGAAATTGAAAAGATAATGATGGGTGCAAAAAGGTATGTCCTAAATCTACCGGATATTAATAAAAAATGGAATAAAAACGAAAGATGAATGACTACCGCTCAAAACGGAACATGGATCTTAATCTGGAGTTATGGGGGAAAGGAATGAAATCGTCTGTCTTAGTCTAATTGAAACATTATTTTAAAGTGTTCTCATGATGGCTTCTCCATCCCTAGAGACTTAAGCAAATTCACTTGAACGTATTTTATAACTGTGGGTGACACAGCTTTAAAGAAGCAGGTGCGTACATAGTGGACTTGCCTGTTTATATAGATATTTTGGAGCCAAATATTTGGCATTTGGTTCCCATTAGACCCTTTAGAAATATCATTGGGAGCTGATTTTTCCTGCAGTTACGGCTGCCAAGATTTTAATACCCAATGTTGGCTGTATCCTAAGTTTAGTTAGTCATGACTAACAGCCCAATCCTAACCAGCTTTCCAGCGTAGATATAGCTGCAATGCAGCCCCTAGGTAAGGGAATAAGCATTCTTTTACTTTAAAGAGACATCTGTGACTCCCTCTTCCCCAGAATGCAAGTGTCATCGTCGTCCCCCCAGCACATCTAAATCGGTGCTGGAAAGTTGGTTAGGATTGGGCTGTAAGAAAGTTAGTCATGATCGAGTCCTGTTGATTCAATTCAACTTTGTCTTGATTAACTAACTTGGGCTTCAACTCATTAAAAAAAATAGCATCAAATAGCCATTTTCTAAATTATTTAAAACTTACGTATGTGCTTTGATACAGCAAAAATAATTAAACATATTGGAAGTATGGAGATTATAAATATGGAAATAACAGATCTGGGTGCTGAGATGAATCTTTTTAGATAGCTGTTCAGCTATCAAGTTCACGAATGTATGTGATTAGGTATATGTAATTGTGACTATATTGTGATTTTTTGTTCTGGAGTTTGCACAATCCCATTCAATTCTTGTCCGTTTACAAACTGTGAAACTTATAACCAGTGCTTTTTTTGTAAAAAAAAAAAAAAAAAAAAAGTGCATGAACGCACACAACGTCATGACGTCATGATGTTGTGACGTCACAACGTTGTGGGGTGTGGCTTCTGTCCAGAAGCCAAGCCCCGCCTCCTTGTTTTGCCAGTCGGGCACTTTAAAGTGCCCGACCAGCAGCCACGGCAGGATACGCCGGCGCGCCTCCCGCCTGGGGGGGCGCAGCGGCAGCTTCCCTGCCCTGGCTGCCGGCTTTTCCCGGCTGCTGCTGGCACTTTGAGGCCGGCGGCAGCAGGGAAAAGCCAGCAAAGGGCGCGCGCAGTTCCTCCCGGCAGGCAGGGAATCAGGCGAGGGGAAGCTCTGATTCCCCGCTCACCGGGACGAATCGCGCACGCGTGCGGTTCCTCCCAGCGGGTGGGGAATCAGGCAGGGGGAAGACGCAGCTTCCCCCCGCCTGATTTCCCGCCCGCCGGGACAAAAAAGGTGGCAGAACGCCGTTCTGGTGTACTCCATTAGAAAAAAAAGCCCTGCTTATAACTAAGATGTTGTATGATATGGAATTGTTTTGCCAATAAAGCAACAGGATTGCTTTAAAAAGGATTTCAACCTAAAATGAGCTTTTGAAAAAGGTTGCAGCCTAGAACTTGTATTAAAATATGCAGACATGGAGCACCAATTTCCATCATTAGGTCATCTAATGACGCTTCTTCGCACATTCTACAGCTGTTGGCGGTGCCGTGCCTTTCCACTGTGCCATGTAGTTTGTGAAACTTCCTGTCTTGAAAGATCAGATTAGGCCCCATTTGGTCCCACTGTCCCACCATCAGTAAAATATTTTTCACTGTCGTTTCATTGTCACTCTCAGTTGGTCTGTTATTTAAGCTCTGCTGCACCTGCTCTGTTGGTCTTGATGCTGTATTGGATTCTGCTTCTTTTATTTTAAATAAATTGCTATTCCGGCTCCTTCTCCAGTGCCAAGCCAGAATATGGGATGTGGCAAGGTACTGCCAGGCAGCTGAGCACGCTCCTTCCCCTGCTATGGATTTAGCCAGCACTCCCCATGTTGAAGCCGGCCAGCACCACCCACAGCCCATCACGGTGTGGTCCCTTCGCTTGCATGGAGCGTGCTTGCAATGCTGGCACCATTGGAGGCCTTCTGAACTGTGGCCATGGGAGGAGAGACCGTGGCACATATGGGCAGTACGGCCATCAGCAGTGGCCCAGAGCCCAGGGTGAGCTGCCAGGGTTCAGGCTTTACCCTTAAAGGGATGGCTAGGCAGTAGTGGGGGAATGGCCCCCCCAGGGGGAGAAGAGTTCAGGAAGGACAGGATGAAGAGGAGCCCCCAGACTCTGTCCCTGCTTCAAAAGGTCCAACACAGGCTGAGAAGGAGGAGGCCAGGCATGTAAGCAGAGGGCAGTATGGGATATCGGAACCTGGAAAGGTCCAAGCCCAGCCTGGAAAGGCAATGCTCAGGTTTTATGCTCAGTCGCCTCTTTGTACGTTATATTTTGCATATGGAAAATGGAACCAACATTTTAACATAAATAAATGCATTCCCGCCTCTAAATTTTGCCCTAAACCCATCAGCCCACTTTATGGAAGAGCCCAGTCTTGAGGCACCGTCCAATCATATAAAAGAGACTTGGTCCATTCCATTCCATTCCAAACCTTTATTGGCATTAAAACAAAGCGGAATTCTAGATCGAAACAATAAACCAAATAACATGTAAGGGGGGGAGAGGTAGAGAAACAAGGAACAAAGAACAAGTCAATTAGAGATTGAGAAGTAGAAGATTTGAAGGTTGTTTACAGGAAAGGCCACCAAACCTTCTCTTTTAAAAAAAAAAAAAGTAGGACTGGTAAGAAAGAAATTCCACTGTAAATGGTTTAAAGTTATTTTATATACGACTACAAGGAAGCTTGAAAGGGATCCATGGAGTGCAGTGATATTTATTTCCTTTTGAAGCACTGAAGCAACCCCAAAAAGGGCACCGTCCTTTCAAGTATTAAAAAAACATTAAAAACATGTTTCCATCAGTGCAAGATTTACCACCTATGAACGAGCTGTGAAATAGACATCAGCCATCCGGACCTTCTCCAATGTTCGTGCCTACCCGGAACATTCCGTATGCTCTGACAATGAATAATTGGTGAAGGGGTGCAAAATTACCTATGGAATTTAAAAGCAATATCATTTCAAATAATGGTGGAGGGGTCACTAATCTCACTTTTAAAAGCCTGAATAGAACTTGATAGCCCTGTGATTCCCAGGACAACCTCCCATTCTGTTTCCAGGTGTGCAAGATTAATGGCCGAACCACTTGGAGTGGGACTGTGGAAGCAAGACTGCTGTGGAGCGATGGACTTCCTTATTGCATGTGTAGACCATACGCCAGGGGCATAGCAGCCGGGGTGCAATTGCAGGGGGTGCAATTGCACTGGGCAACAAGCTTTAGGGGGGTTTCATACTAGTGGCCGAAATGGTGAAAACTTTGATAATTACGAATAATACCATCATGTTACACGTCATTGGAAAAATAATTTAATGCAGAATGCAAATAAACAATCCCAGAGTATAATATCACTATCAAACTTTATAGCAAAAACAAATAGAAAATGAAATACAACTGTAAAAATTGTGGTTTGTTAAAATTGTGATTTGTAAGAATAATACTGTCCTGCTTTGTTATTATTTGATGTGGAATTTCATGCAGAATTGAATGAAACAAACTGGAATGTAGTATTTTCATTCTATCAAGGGTAATGGCCAAAAAAAACTACACCCTAGAAAATGAAAATACTGTACAACTGTGACATCACTTCCTGTTGTGATGTCACTTCCAGGGCAACATTTTGCCCTCTGCACCAGGCTACAGTTTAATTAGCTATGCCCCTTCCATTTGCACACTTACTGTGCGTAGAGGACACCATGCACTGTACATGTAGGATCATATAATCATCAGACCCATTGAATCACAGCCTGGAAGATAGTTTCAAATCACAATGGATCAAATAGGACCAGTGTCAGGAATCAGCTGGTGGGAAGCAGTGTCTATGTGTGTGCACCCAGGTGCACATGCATGCCCACATGCGCACACATGAATGCCATTTGGGGCTCTTGGAACCTGGCACCAGCACTGCAAGGGAGACAGACATAGACAGGCAGACCTACATCACATTGCTCATCACTGACTGGCTAGCTCCATCTTTTGGTAGGGATGCATATACTCAGTGATGTCATTCAGGGGGAACGGACCAGAACGGGCGTTCCGGATCCTAACGGGCTCTGTGGCTGGTTCCGGGTTCCCAACAAGTGCCAATCAAAAGTGAGTTCCTCTTCCTAAATCATATGAATGACACCACTGCATATACTGTACTCTTAAGGAGCCATTTGTGTGTTGCAAGTGAGTCCAGCTGGATAATGGGCAAAATTTTGCACTAAAGCATTGATCAAAAAGTGAAGCTTGTGTTGTCTTCCACAGTCTCTCTTGGAGCTCCTATTTTTTTTTCTCATGTCTTCTAATCTTTTCTCCTTTCAGCTTCCTCCTTTCTTACAAGTCTCACTACCTCCATTTGGTGAGTACCCCTTGGAATGTAGTCCCAGAATGAGGCCATCGTGTAGAGACCTCCAAAGGTCAAAAGCGGGGAATGGTAGTGGAGTGGTTCACCCGTGGAAAGCAAAACAGTATTTGTCTCAGGTTCTGAAAGCAGAGCAATGGTATTCGCTACTGTGGCCCCAAAGCAAAGAAAGGGGATGTTGGGATGGATATAACAAATGAAGAACCAACAGACTCGATATAATAGGAAAAGGAGTCCTGGTTATTGTTTATTTCAATGCAGCATGCAATGGGAATCGTTTCTTCTTGTTCTGTACAAGCAACCCTCATTAACACTAAGCAGAGTAATATGTATTCATCAGGAGCAAGAACCTATCATTAGAACTTACCATGCTACAACAGCCTTAAAAGGGAAAAATGTAATTAAATGCTTGGAGGTATTTTGGATTAGCAACCTGAGTTAAAATGCAATCACTAAATGATCTGATACTGTAAGATCAATTATTGATAGTACAGAGATGACAACACGAGGATGATAAAACCAAATTGAGAGCAAGTGCTGAGATGCTGCTCTCTCTTTCCTTCAGAGACAGACGTGAGTGTGGAGCAGAGAGGAGAGCATCCCCACCCCAGAAGAGCACAGCAAAGACCCCACCTTTGTGACAAATGCCACCACTGTTCTTTCTCCCTTTTTGGCAGTGTGGGGTTCCATCACCTTCACACCCACGAAAGTCATCTCCGGCATCTGCCAACAGTGCATATTAAGACGCATGGGATACAATTTCGGCCCAACAGAAACATACAGGGCATATTTGTGATGGAAAACAATGGGGACACATAGAAATCAAGAAGGGTGTGTTTTAATTCTCACTGGATATTTCATCCCAGTTCTGATAACCAAGAAGACAATAACTCTACAAAACAGGCCTGTCTGCTTGGCCATGTGGTCTTCTTGCAATGGCCAGGCTTTAAAGGGTCCAATCATATGTGGTGTAATATCCTTACACTGATGGGAAATGGATGGGGAAAAAGAAGAGAGAAGGTGGGCCTGATTCATCATAGATGGAGACGACCAGTGGGGAAATTCAGCCAGTTCTCACCAGTTCTGCAGAACCTGTTGTTAATTTTAGGTTGGGAGAAGGAAGAACAGCAGCGGCCGCCCTGAAGGCTGCCCTGAAGGACAGAGAACCAGTTGTTAATTTATTTGAATCCCACCACTGGAGACGACCTTTGCCTTTCATAAGACTGGCCAGAGACTGGTGAGTGGATGTAAGTAAACTTACGTCCTAGCCCAGTGATGGCGAGCCTTTTGGGTTCGGCATGTCAAAACTTCAGAAAATGCTTAATTTGACTCTGCTGGTGTGTCAAACCCCCTCCCAAACAAAAGAAGAACAATTCTTTATATTCATTTCTACAAACCAAACCTACAGTCCAATCATGTGTGGTGCAATATATTCTATAAAGAAACATCAATATATTCTATAAAGAAAATCATTGCAAAAATGAAAAATAAGTAATACAAACTCAGTTTTTGCCAAGTGTTGGTGAATGTTGGTGTATCACCCCAAACGTTGTAGCGTGTCACCTTGGACACGCATGTCATAGGTTCGCCATCACTGTCCTAGCCTAACACCTTGTGACAGCTCCTCTACATTTTAATGCATGTGAAGATCATTTGGAGGCAGAGCAGGAGAGTGCCGCCCCCATCCATAATCGCCAACCTCTGCCTTTCAGAACGCCAGCTGTGATGATTGGCTTCATGAGGGGGGTGATTGAGAGGTTGAGTAGGCATATGCACAAAATGTTACATGTCAAATGGTACAAAGCTAGTAATATTACAGTTGTTAAAGAAAGCTGGAAGTTGAACATACTGTAGAACTATGCCATTGAACATGCTGTCTCTGTGCAATTTGCCTGAACTGAAGCAGAAGCCACAGCTGAGTGGATTGACGGAAATGTACAACGTGCTGCAGGTTGACTATTGCACTGAGTGCATGGCAGCAGCTTCGGCTCTCTTGGGACAATACAAGTGCAAGAGAAATGTACACTTGAACATTTACTCAGATGAAAACCCTGGTTTTTTTTACAATTTGGTACAGTTTGTGTTCTCCTTTATGGGCCGACGCACACTCTTTCTAATGCTGTTGGAATTGACTCTTCCAGGTCCCCTCTGCAGACCACAGGTTGGGAGGAATGCGCATCTGGTGGAAAAGCCACATTCAAGGAGCAGCCACAAAGAGAACAAAAGGATCTGGTGGCACCTTGAATGAAGCATGCTGCTCTTTTCAACTCTTTATTTCGACGTTACCTTTTTGTAGACTGGGGACTCCATCTAATGAAGAGAGTTCAGGCCTATGAAGACTTATGAAAATGAGTACAAATTGCAGGAGAGGAGATCCCGGCTGGACATCAAGAAGAAATTCTTGATTGTGAGGGGGGTTCAGCAAGGGAGGTGATGGATTCTCCCTCACATGAGTCCTTCAAGCAGAGGCTTGACAGGCACCTGCTGGAGATGCTTTAGGACAGTGGTTTTCAACCAGTGTGCCGTGACACATAAGCGTGCCACAAATAGTCCACAAGTGTGCTGCAGGAGTTTGGGGGAGGGTCATTTATTAATAGGGAAATTGAAGGGTGTAAGCTCCCACCAGAAGCATGGTATGCCGTGTCAATTGTCCAAAAATTGATGGTGCGCCCTGGCAATTTTAGTGCCTAGTCAAGTGTGCCATGAGATGGCAAAAGGTTGGAATTCACTGCTCTAGGAGGATTTCCTGAAACAGGCAGGGGATTGGACTAGACGACCTCACAGGTCCCTTCCAAATCTATGATTCTGTGATTCTTACGCAACACAAAATGTGATAGTCTTTTAGGTACCATCTTTGTTTTTATTAACTTACTAGCTGTTTGTGACCCGGCGTTGCCCGGGGGACAATGTATCCCTAGGTTCTAGTAGGAGAAGGAATGAATTAGGGGGGCCCTCACCCCCCCCCAATATTGATGACCCCGAGCCCAAAATGCAGACTATCACTGTGAAAGTAATTAGGAAGCAGGTAGACAATCAACCAAGAAAGCGAAATGAAACTGTCACACTTACTGAACAATGTCTGCAGGTAATCTGGTGGGATAGCAGCGAAGTATGAGAAACGGGAGCAGCTGGCCAGTGAGCTCTGTGTAAATATGTCCATCTCAGATCCGACTGGGTGCTGGAATTGTCTGGAGCATGCTCTTTCTAGCCTGGGCAACTCAGGGCCTGGGAAGACGTTTCACTTTCGGTTTTGAGTACTGCCTGTGTATCAGCTCAGCTACTGCAATCCTACCACATAACCTGCAGAATCGCTTGTGACCACAGGGTGGCAGCAGACCTGTAGTCCAATGCAATCCCCTTGGTTCTTGATGCTGGCCCCCCTCCCCAAAAAACCGGGGGCTGTAGGGGGGTCTGACCCCCGCAGTGTTTTTTGCCAGGCCACAAGGTACGTGCATGCCGAGTTTCGTGCCGATCGGTCAAGGCGTTGCGGAGCCTATTCAGAACATACATACACACCCACACACAAACCCACCCACATACTCACACACACACACACACACACGTTCATTTTTATATATATAGATTTGCCACCTTTCAGCCTTAAGGCAACTCACAAAATAGTTAAACACAGTATAAAACAACATACAATAAAAATCACAGTCTAGAACAGCAGTCTAACAGCAGGATTAAATGGTGCCATAACAGAAATCCTTTCCATACTGATCAGTCAAATACAACCCATTGGCAAAACAACCGCATCTTCACAAATCCTATAGGACAGAAGAAATGGAATCATGGAGACTCCAGTGGGAGGGAGTTCCAGAGCCTTGTGGCCACTATAGTGAAAATTGTGCCCTGCATTGCTAATTAGCAGGTGTACATACATGACCAGATCCTTTCCTGTTCATCTCAAGGGTCAGGCAGAATTATACATGACCTGGCAAACCTTTAGATTCCTCGGACCCAAACCATTTAAGGTTTTAAATGTAACAACTATAACCTTTAATTACACCTGGAAACAGACGGGAAATCAAAGCAGTTCAAACAGAATGGGAGCAATATACCTGTGCAGAGGTGGTGCATGTGCCTACCTAGGTATAAACCAGGACTCCATGGCAGATCCTCCCTGCCCAATCATTGGACAGCCATTCTAGCAATTGTCTTAAGTCTAGCACCACTTCCTGATTTTCCTGATTTTCTAGATTTTCCTGTGTTGGCTTCTGCAGGGAGTCCTGCAGCAACCAGTGGGATTCTACCAGATCCTTTTGGAACCCGTCAGAGCAATCCACACTAGCTTGTCAAGCAATGCTGGGTGCTCTAAGCAGGACCCTGGCACCAGTCTTGTGCTCCTTATACAAGGCCTCCAGCAGAGGTCCAGCTGCAACCTCGTGCACCCATTGTTTTAGCAGCAAGAGACTACTGGCCCGAAATTTTAGATACAGATAAGTGTCGTCCAACCGGAAGGCGTGATGAAGTGGGAATGTGCTGATCTGAAGATTCCGTACCCGTGGGAGAGGCCAGGAGTGCTATTTGCAGTCCAAATGAACCTGATGAATTAGTTATAAGCACCAACGTACAATCAACCTCAGAAACAAATGGAAAGTGTTTCCCCAAACAATTTGTCCGTGTGCAAAATGGGAGATAACTGACTAGGCGGTGGCGGCAGAGATTAAAGGCGTGGGGATTTAAACAGATGACAAACGGAATGTATCAAGCCTGCGATCCTGCAGCCCTGGGATGCATCAGCAGGAGCCAGATAAACAAGAAATGGGAAGGAATCGCACTGCTTTCCTCGTCGCTGCTCTAAGCAACTGTTGGAGTGCTAGCACCCACCTCCTCGGCACACATTTAGAAAGTGTCAGCAAAATACAAATATTGGAGCTGAAAGACACAAAAGATGTCACCGGCCTGCCTTCTGCATTGGGCGAGCCCAACAATGGAATGCAGTGAGCCAGTCCATAGATTCCCTGCAACACATGAGAGTGGGCAGGTTCATCTTCCACATGGACTCATGGCCACCGACGGCAGGCGCCTGCTTTCCTTTCAAAAAGGAGGGGAGTGAAGGATCCAGTCTCCACCCCTCCCCCTTTCCCACCCTCCCTGCCTTTTGAAAGGACATCAGGGAGCCAAAGTGGGGAGCTTTCCAAAAAGAGAGATCATGTCAATGGAACACGAAGCAGTGAGCTCAGGGGGTAAGCAGAGGGCATCTGGAGGTGGTGAGGGTTAGGGGTTGGGGTGAGAGAGTGCTGGGGAGGCGTGGCCTTGGCCAGGTTTTGTGAGGCTGGTTGTGAATATTCTGCATCTCATTTGTGCACGCTAACCTCATTCTCACCATGCTGGGCACACGGGGCAATACAACTGTGGCTCAACAGCCCATGATGAATTTTCCAATTGGAGAATTCAGTGATTCTTCCCCCACCTTGCATCAAACTGCATTAATCACCTACACGTTTTGAAAAGGATCAAAGATAATCAAAAACCCTCCATTTGGCCATGCTACCCAAATCTATTTGCCACAGTCCTAGGGCACACTCCTACCTGGAGTTAGGCCGGCATAAGTTAGGCCAGCAAAGTTTGACTGGCACAAAGGCCACCGTAAAGCGCATTTGGACCACTCTCGGAGTCAGGGAGGATGGCGCACGTCTGCGTGCTGGCCTCTCTCTCTCTGAGAGTGGTTCAAACATACTTTATGGTGTCCCTTGTGCCGGTCAAACTTTGCTGGCCTAACTGTGCCGGCCGAACTCCAGGTTAGGATTGTGCTCCTAGTCAATGACTGTTCAGCTTCAAATCTAGTGATTCTCACTCCAAAGGCCCTGCATTCAGTCCCTGGTTCCCACTTCTTGTTGGTTGAACATAAGATAACTTTTCAATAATTCTCTCATAAAATACTTCAAGATGTGATGATGGAGGCTTCATTTCTGTGGGGCCAGATCCTAGCCACAGTGCCCAAGAGTAAGATGATGGGCTTTCATGGAAGCAGAGGGGCTGAAGGACCCAGGCACCAATGGCTAGTACTTCGGTCCTTCCCCCACCACTGCACCTCATGCATTTAATTGAAAGATTCACTCAAAAGGTTTTCATTTCATTTCTAAAGGAGTGTAATTCATCACAGCTACTCACTCTCCTCCCTTCTGGTGACAGAAGACGGTTTTGTTAAAAAGAAGAAGAAAGAAAAACCCAGGAGGGCTTGATGTACAAACTAAAATTCTCATGGAAGCTGGAAGTAAGTAAGTTCAGTGAATTAAACATGCCCAAGCTCTGTGGATATTTTTAAAATTATTCCTAGCTTCAGAGAGGTGATCCAGCTATACTACCCAAATGTAAGATCCGACCTGTGATAGTGTGGGTTTTTTCCCCAGTGCTTGTTGTTGTTCAGTCGCTAAGTCATGTCCGACTCTTCGCAACCCCATGGACCACAGCACGCCAGGCCTCCCTAGCTTCTGGAGTTCGTCCAATTTCATGTCCATCGCTTCGGAGACACTATCTAACCATCTCATCCTCCACTGCTCCCTTCTCCTTTTGCCTTCAATCTTTCCCAGCATGAGGGTCTTTTCTGAAGAGTCCTTCTCATGAGGTGGCCAAAGTATTTGAGCTTTAGCTTCAGGATTTGTCCTTCCAAGGAGCAATCAGGCTTGACTTCCTGGAGGATTGACCGATTGGATCTCCTTGCAGTCCAGGGGATTCTCAAGAGTCTTCTCCAACACTGTAATTCGAAAGCATTTATTCTTCGGCGCTCTGCCTTTCTTATGGTCCAGTTCTCACAGCCATCCATTGCTACTGGGTACATGCAAAGCCAGTCTTATGACTGTGGTATTCAAACCGGGACCCACTGTGGTTTTAGACCAGGACCCATTTTTTAGAATGGCACTCATGTCAGTACCCACTGGAAGTGATGTCATTAACCTGGAAGTAATGCTGTAGCAGGAAGTGACATCATCAAGCAGGAAGTGCTGTCATTGTAACATCATAAAATGACACTCCTGAAATACAAATTGGCATTCTTGGACTGCAGCAATTGTACAACCATGAAACATCCCTGACAGAAAGCAAGATTAGGACAAAATATTATGTAAAAGCACTAAAATGAATTTTTTTAAAAAAAACCCTCACTTAAAAATTCAAACTGTTAACACTCACAAAAGGAATATAACAAGAGTAAGGTTTGTAGTTTCCAAGATGGCCCAGCTTTCTGTGACCCATGTGACATCAGGTCAAGACCCACCAAGTGGGTCACGACCCACAGTTTGAATAACACTGACTTAAGGATTTCATGAAAGCCATAGAACATGAGGCCACAATACAATATTGCAAAAGGTCAAGTTATTTAACTTCTTTAAAAAGGGGATTGATTGATTGATTGATTGATTGATTGATTGATTGATTGATTGATTGATTGATTGATT